>CAKNYM010044153.1:0-10536 GCA_932195095.1 Andricus curvator
ATATGTATATTATTATAAAATGAATTGAAGTACAATTTTTAAAAAGTACATATTTTGTATTATTGAAAATTAAAGCTTGAAAAAATGTTTTCGAATGAAAGTTTTGGAATTTTGATTTTATTTGATTACCATCTCACTTTATTTAAAACGCAACATTCATTTACATAACTGATATATAAATAAAAAATAGTTTAAACATCGTAATAATATATCAAATGCAAAATCGAAATCACTATTTTAAGATGAGACAAACGTTGAATTGTGATTTAAATTTAAATTTTTTGAACAAATAAAATTTTTCTCATGAGATATGGGGATGCTGAATTAGAATAAAAACTGTTTAAAAAAAGAAATATTCGGTTCCGAGAAATTGATATCAGGGTGCACAGTCTTCCCCTGTTCTTCTTAGTTTCCCCTTTTTTCTTGAAATTCCCCTTTTTTCCCCGATTCTCAAAAACCTTCCCCCTTTTCCCCTTTTCTCTTTAAATATACGATATTTGAAATTGTGCCCCTTATTGAATAATAATTAAAGCAATTATAGCACTTACATAAATTATTCATGAATAAATAAGGTACACGTTCCAAGTTCAGACCATTACAAATAAATACTCTTAAACAAATTTGAAGATGAAACATTTGAAAGCAAGTTGAAAATGTGATAACTGCCGACAGAAGTTATTATCCAATATAAAATTGGAACAGTTACAAAATATATATTATTTTTGAAATAAGGATTAGAAGATTAATACATTTTAGTTGAAATGTACAAAGTTAAATACCTACTTAAAAAATGGAATATTCCAAACTCATCAACTGGAATTTTAAATGTTCTAACTTGAGCAATTTTTAATTTTTTTTAATTTTTACTTGAAAATTTAACTCTTGTTGAAACTTTTTTTTTTTGTACTTTTTTGGCACGAAAATTCAATAAATAGGTAGAAAATTGTTTTTTTCATTTGAAAATTAGTTTCTTGAAATGAAAATGTAGCAATTCCATTTTTGGTTCAAAGTTGATCTTTTTTATTTTGAAAATTCAAATATTTGGTTAAAAATTTATGTAATCTGTTAAGAATTCGTCCTTTTTTTGTAGAAAAATCATCTTCTTGCTTTAAAATTCGACATTTTGAATACAATTTTTTTTCTTCATTGGCTAAAAAAGGTATTTACTTTTGAACATTTTGTTGTTGGAATAGTTCAATATTAAAGATTTACAATTGAGAAGTCCTCAAGTTTAAAGATTTGTAAATAAAAATTCTCAAATTTTGATGATTTTTAGGGACGACTGAAAAATCCGGAAAAATAAAATTCCCGACACTGTAAAATTACTGAATGGGAAAATTTCGAAATAATAAAATTCCTGAATAATAAAATTTCCAAATAATGAAATTCCCTGATTGAAAAATTCCCCAAAAGTTTATGATATTACCGAATTTAAACATTCTCGAACAATAAAATTCCCGATAGAAAATTGTGGAATTATAGAATATCCAAACTAGAAAATTCCCGAATATAAACAATTTGAATTTATTTATAATTAAACAAATTTTTAATTGTAATATAATTTGAATAATTTTATGAATAAAAAAATTTAATTGTTTAAATTCGGCAATTATCAGTCGGGAATTTTCAAGTTCGGTAATATTATAAACTATCGGGAATTTCATTATTCGTGAATTTTATTATTTCTGAATTTTATTATTCGGGAATTTTATTTTTCGGGATTTTTCAGTTGTCCCGATTTTTATAGTCAAAAGACTAGATATACTTAAAACTTGCATAATTTAAAACATTAGAAAGTTTTAAATTTCAATGATTTACAATCTAAAGTTATACAATTTTGAAGATTTAAAATTGAAAATTCTTTAAATTTCATGATTTGTAATCATTACGGCACATTTGTAACGTTTTATTTTAACATTATTTTTACACAATTTAGCCTGATTTTCTTTATTTCTCATAATAAACCGTACAAAATAATAATTCCTACAAAATCTATAAAGTACCTAAAAACTTGGTATTGATTATATATTTTTACTCAAAAAAAAAAATATAATAAATAAAAAAATTAGTGTGCATTGAAGTGTTTCCAAGTCAAATGTATCGAGTGACGATCGCAGCGCCACTATTTGCCCTTCCCGCCGCAGGCACGAAATTTACGCGTGGCGTGACATACCCCTGGTTACAATTCATTGTTAGTTTCTTTAAACATACATAGCTAAAAGGGAAGAAAGTGTTTTAAAAATTCAAAACAAAATGAAAATTTTGAGTTATCTCGAAAACGGTGAGATATTCGCGGAAACGGACAACATTTTCAGGATTTCCTAAAGGGGGATGGACTTCGACCACCTTGACCTAAACCAGTAAACAAATGTTTAGATTAAAAAAAAAATTTGAATTATCTCTAAAACGGACGCACAGACATGTGGAAAGTAATAAAATAACGAAAATTTTGTGTTATTTCGAAAACGGTGAGAGATATTCGGAAACTGACAATATTTTCAGGGTTTTCTCAGGAGAGCATGGTCCATGGCCATCCCGACCTAAACCAGTAAACAGATTTCCGAAATTTAAAGAATATAATTTTTTGAAAATTAAAAATATAAAATTTTCGGATTATTTTGAGAACGGTCAGAGGAACTTGAAAACGGACAACATTTTCAGGGTTTTGAAGAGATAAATCGCTTGCGAACAAAATTTCAAGGATTTTGAAGAGGGCTTTTGTCTTCGACCAACTCGAATTAACACTAAAAAAGATTTTATAAATACTGAAAAAAAAAATAAAAATTTTGAGTAATCTTGAAAACGGTGAAATATACGCAAAGACTGACAACATTTTCAGGGTTTCCTAAAGGGGGATGGTCCCCACCCACCCCAAAGAAACCAGTAAACAAATTTTCAAAATGAAAAAAATGGAAATTTTGAATTATTTCGAAAACGGTCAGAGAAACGTGAACACTAAGAAAATTTTAAGGTTTTAGAAGAGGGGGGGGGGTTGGTTTTCGACAAACTCAAACTAACTCAATGAAAATATTTTTTAAATACAAAAAAAAAATCAGTAAACTTGAAAATGGTGAGAGATACGCGAAAACTCACAACATTTTCAGGATTTTCTAAAGGGGGATGGTCCCCGGCCACCCCAACCTCAACAAGTAAAGAAATTTCCAAAATTTAAAAAATTCAAATTTTCTTCGATTTGAAATTGTTCTATTCTGTGTATGAAAGATTAAATTTTAAAAATCTTACAGGATTAAAATTCTCGTATTTGAATATTATAGTAGCCAGGGGAAATAAAAAATTGGTCAGAGTGAAGTTAGGGAATTTTTAAAATAAAAAATGAAATCAAAATAAACAACATTATTTTGTTAACTTGCTTCAAGAAGAACTTTGATATTTAAGAATTAAATTTAGATGTATTTTTATAAAAATTCGCCTTTTTTTGGTCATATTCAGCTGTTTCTAATATAAAATAAAAAATTATTTTTTGGTTGAAGTGTCAACTATTACATTTTTTATCGAAAGGTCATCTTTTCAGACTGGAAATTTAATTTTTCTTTTGGTTGAAGATTCATAATTTTAGTTGAAAAATGATCTCTTTCTCTCAAAGTTGAAACAACTTTATTAAAAATTCATTTTGTGGTTGAAAATTGAATTTTTCTGATGAAAATTTAACTATTCTATTTTTGGTTAGTAATTTATCTATTTTAGTTTCAAAATTCAAATATTTTTTTGAAATTGTTGTAATTTGTTGAAAATTTGTCTTTTTTGGTGGAAACTTAATCTTCTCAGTTGAAAATTCATCTTTTTAGATGAAAATTTAACTCTTCGATTCAAAATTTAATTATTTTGTTGAAAAATCAACAATTTTGTTAAAAAGTCAACATTTTTGTTAAAAAGTCATCCTTTTTGAAAATCATTCTTGAAAATTTAAGGTTTTGATTTTTTTTTTGGCTTTCTCTACTCAATTTTTTTTTTTTTTTTTGCTGAAGATTTAACTATAGTATCGAAAATTTGTTTGAAAATTTGGTTTTGTAGAAAATTTACCTTTTGAGAAAAATTCATATTTTGGTGTTGAAAAAGCAATTAAAATGTTTTTTGGGTAAAATCCAACTATTTTGTTGAAAATTTATCTTTTTTATTAAAAAATTCATCTAAGTAGAAAATTCATCTTTCTTTGATAAGAATGCAACTGTTTGGTTGAAAATTCAATAAATTAGTTAAAAAGTCATCCTTTTTGGTCCAAAAATCTACTTTTTTGTTGAAAATTCATCTACTTCGTAGAAAATTTACCTTTTGAGAAAAATTCACATTTTGTGTTGAAAAATCAATTTAAATATTTTTTGGATGAAAATTCAACTACGTTTTTCAATATTTGTCTTTCTGATTTAAAAAATCATCTGTTTCAGTCAAAAATTAATCTTTCATGGATGAAAATGCAACTGATGGTTGAAAATTAAATAATTTTTTCAAAAAGTCATCCTTTTTTTATAAAAATTCAACTGTTATTATTGAAAATTCGTCCTTTTGGTTGAAAATTCAAGTATTTTGTAGAAAATTTACTTCTTTTTTAAACTATTTTATTTGAAAATTTTGTTTGAACCATTTTGTTAAGAAAACATTTTTTTGTTGAAGATTCATATTTTTAGTTGAAAATTCATCTCTTTGGTTAAAGTTTGACTATTTAGTTAAAAATTGATCTTTTTTAATTGAAAATTTAACTGCGTGGGTAAAAGTTGAAATATTCTGTTGAAATTTTTTTTTAATGTAGCTTTATCTCTCTGGTTCGAAATTTAACTATTTTATTGAAAATTAATTTTTTTGCTGAAATTTCTTTTTGCTTTAAGGTTCAACAATTTAGGTGAACTTTTTTTTCTTTCATTGCTGAAAAATCTTTATTTGTGGAAAATTCATCTTTTTGATTTTAAAAATCATTTTTTTTTAATCAAAGTTCATTCTTCTTGGTTGAAATATCAACTATCACACTTTTGTGCTGCGAATTTATTTTTTATTTATTTATTTATTTTTTAAATTTATTTCATTTATATTACACAAAATGTATTTAATTGTTTTTTAAAGAATTTAATTATTTGGTAGAAGTCATCTTTTATCGTAGAAAAGTCACTTTTTTTGTTTAAAATATATAAATTTGAAAATTTTTAAATTGTATATGAATGTTAATGGTTAACAAATAAAAAATTGCCATTTGTTCTTACAGAACTGCATCAATGCGTGGGCTCGAGCTCATCATCATCGGAAATTCAACGTGGTAAGTTATTATTTTTAAGTAACTCGTTACAGATACGTTAATAAAATAAGTTAATTTAAATTCCTTCAAAGTTACTTTAAATTTAGCCTCCCCTCCCCTTTATTTTTAAAGTTTAATTAAATAATGCAAAAAATAACTTAATAATTTACAAAAAATAAATAAATAATTGAAAAATTAAAAAAAAATCGGTTTTCATGTTTTTCACTATCATATAAATAAGAAAATGTTTTTAAAAATACTCCTAATTAAAAAATAAAAGTATGCAAAAATAAATAATTAAATTACCATGCAAACATTTTTGGAATCGAGAAAAAGTAACCACACCGTGAACGTTTACGAAGAAGCTATCAAAGGGACTCTTAATGTAAATTCGGTTTTTTTTTTAAATTCATCTCTTTTGGTGAATATTAAATTTTTTTGTTAAAATTCAAACGTTTGGTTAAAAATTTATTTGTTTCAGTTAAGGATAATCGATTTTGTTGCAACGATTTGTTTTTCTTTCATTGAATTGAATTATTTTTAATTGAAAATTAAAAAAAATTTTGTTTGAAATATCAACAATTACAGTTTCTGTTAAAAATCGATTTTTTTTTTTTTAAATAAAAATTTCACTTCAGGGTTAAAAATTCAACTCCCTTGTTGGAAATTTATTTAATTTTGTTAAATATTCATCATTTAAGTTGAAAATTCAACTCTTAGGTTGAAAATTCATTCCTCAAAAAGTTAATGTTTTTGTTAAAAATTCAAATCTCTTGCTAAGCGATTCTTTATTTTTTTTTATTCATTTATTTTTTTTTTGAGAGAAAAGTTGATATTAATGAATTTTCAAAAAATACTTAAGTTTTCCACTAAAAATATCAGTTTTTCACAAAAAAATGAAATAGTTAATCTTTCAGTTGAAAAACTTAATTTTCAACAAAAAAAACGGATTTTCAACAAAAAAGTTGAATTTTAAACCAAAGTGATGAATTTTTAAACAAAATTGTGAATCTTCAACTGGATAGTTGAATTAAAAAAAAAAATTTCACCTACAATTATGAATATTTAACAGGAACACTTGAATTTTCAACCAACAAGATGAATTTTTAAACCAGAAGATTGATTTTTAAATAAAAAGAATTATTTTGTACAAAAAAAATACAATTTTTCAACAAAATACATGCATTTTTAACAAAATAGTTGAATTTTTTTTTAAAGAAGACAAATTTTCAACCAAATAGTTGAATTTTGAACAAAATAATAATAACTTTCAACCGAAAATGGAATAGTAACATTTTTAGTAAAAAAAAATTAATTTTAAACGAAACATGAGAGTTTTCAATTAAAACAATGTATATTCAACTGAAATAGTTGAATTTTGAAGCAAAAAAATTCACTTTTGCTAAAAAAGATAAATTGTCAACGAAAACTTAAATAATTAAATTTCAAGTTACAAGAATTAATGTTTAACCAAACAAACGAAGAGATAAATTTTCAAATAAAATTGTAAATATTTAACTGAAATAGTTGAATTTTAAACCAGACAGATGAATTTTTTTACTGAAATGATGAATCTTTAACTAGAATGATTGAATTTTGGACCAAGAAGATGAATTTCTACCAATAGACGAATTTCCAACTAAACAATATAATTTGCCTACCAAAAATTGAATAAATAAATTTTCAGGCAAAAAAAGAAATGAATTTTTAACTAAAATTATGGAACATTTAAGTGGAATAATAGTTACATTTTCATTTGAAAAAAAAATCATTTTTAAACCAAATTACGCCAAAAAGATGAATTTTCAACCATAACGATGATTTTTTTTACAAAAAAGTCAAATTTTCCACAAAGTGCATAATTTTTTAAACAGATAGCTTAATTTTTAAATGAAAATAATCGATTTTCAACGAAATAGTTGAACCAGAGATGAATTTTAAATTAAAATGATGAATCTGAAAAGTTTTTCTCTCAGTTAATTTTAATTGTTCTGTACCTAAAATATTTTGAGTAATTTATTTAATAAATTACATGTTTTTTATACGGAATTATAGATAATAAACTGAATAATTTGATGAAAAAACTTCACCTCATTGGCAAATTTGTTGATGAAAGCACTCTCAGTTCGCGGAAATTATTACAAAACATTTATTTAATTTTTTTCATGAACATATTGTTTAAAATGTGTTGCCTCGAAAGAAAGTAAATAAACGTTTTCAAATAATTCCCGCCAGACGAAAGTGCTGCCATCCAATTGCCACTTCATAACCAGTGATGCCAATGTTGGCGCCTTTTGCTACTGCGCTTGCGTTGGGGCCACGCACTGATTGGCCGCAGTTGGCGCGCAATTCAAAATTGGAATTTAAAATTTCTTGTAATTTAAATAAATAATTATTTAAAAATGTACAAGAATGTATATAAATTATACAACTTCTGATTTTGGACTTCTGAAATTAAATGTTTTGTGAAATATAAGTTATTCTTTGGAAGACAAACAAAATAAACTGTTATTTCAGAAATATCTGTGTTATAAATTTTGTTGTCAAAAATCAGAAGTTGTACAATTTATATACATTCTTGTGCATTTTTCAATAATTATTTATTTAAATTACAAGAATTGTTTTTAATTCCAATTTTGAATTGCGCGCCAACTGAGGCCAACCAGTG
This sequence comes from Andricus curvator, assembly GCA_932195095.1. Classification (NCBI taxonomy): domain Eukaryota; kingdom Metazoa; phylum Arthropoda; class Insecta; order Hymenoptera; family Cynipidae; genus Andricus; species Andricus curvator. Next base: position 7,911 of record CAKNYM010044153.1, read on the forward strand.
CGCGGCCCGAACGCAAGCGCAGTAGCAAAAGGCGCCAACATTGGCATAATAACCTCCAAATCCTACTACCGATTGTCCCGATTGGGAACGATTGAAACTTTGCAACACTCAATCGTCCCCAATCGTGCACACACGGTTAAGAAACACGATTAGAAACAATTTAAATTTCTTTCAATCGTTCTGAATTGTTTTCAATTCATTATTTCTAGAAGGGTTGTGAATAGTCACCCTATTTTCCCTTTGCTGAGAGAATTTTGGACTGAGAAATTCGTTTTCTGTTGACGGGTGATTGTCCAAAATTGTTAAAAATTGAAGTTATCAGTTTAAAAAAATTTAATAACTGTTAATTTTTTCTTCCCAAAATAGGTTCATCTCCATACCTAGATGAAGAAAGTATTGAAATAAAACTGACGAATGGACATTGCTTCTATGGAAAGATCGAGTATCCTGGCGGTCAAATAATACCCCCCTGGCTGTATCGTTATCCACCAGAATCTACCAATGAGTTTTTGGTTTTTATACTATTAGAAGACAGCCTACATGCGCGGGCAACTATGTACCCGACTCCTCATTTAGCCCCTAAGTCTCCGACTGATCAAATAATCGCTCGTATGCTTATAGCAACGAGCTCGTATTTTTTAGCTGATTCTTTTGCAGTGTATAATCCCGGAGAGTATTGTCACGGTCCTTGCATACGATATGGTTCACGCCATTATCCAGCCAAAAACTACATATATATTAACGTGCCACGGACTAATGGGCCTAGCGTTATCTATAGATCTCGTCTACAAGATTTTTTAGATCGTCCAATCAAAAAGTTTTTGTAGACCACTATGCTGGAAACGTAACCTTTTCTCCAATATTTCTTAGGGATGGTTTAAATTGTTTATCTTGAAATGTAGATGTGCAATAAAAAATCAAACTTGTTACGTCTAACTGCATTTTTATTTTGTTTTCGAAAACAGATGAATGGGGAAATTTGATTTTTAGATGACTCAAACTGACGGTCTTGACATGTATATGTGCATTAAAAAATGAAGCTTATGCAGTTTTTATTTGGCTTGATTTTCTCAAGTGTGCATGTCCGAAACATGAAAATTCTTTGTTTTCAATCTCAAAATCCAGTTTCTTTAAAATATTGTTATCTGTTAAATTTTATAAAAATTTAGGAGAAGACGAAAGAAATAATAAAGTGTTTTGTCCTAATTCTATTTATAAATTCGAAAATAATTATCACAAACAAAACAGTCAAACTTTCAATGATACCATGAAAATTTCAACAACAGTTAAACCTTTAAATCTGAAATTTCATTTCTCCTCAAATTTCATAATATTTGAAACAAAGTACTCATCTCTGAATAAGCTGTTTTGATTATTGCACTTTGTTTGATACCCGTTGTGAATTGAAAACTTTTTCTCAATATATGAGTGGCACTTTTGGTTTAGCGAATATTTCAAAAGACTTTTAAGGAATTTTAATGGATTTTGAAGATTTTCGACAATTTGAATTATTCTAAGGGATTCTAAATGCGTAGGATTTTAAGGATTTGAAAAAATTTTCAATATTCTAAGGTATTCTTTAAAAAATTTTAAGCCTTTTAATATTTTATAATATGTTGAAAGATTTCGAAGAACTTTCAATAAATTTTAATAATGAGGAGGGATATCAAGGGATATTAGAGGATTTTTAATTTGTTGTGCTTTATAAAGATCCTCAGGAATTTATGAGGGATTTAAAAAGATTTCAAAGGATTTTAATATTTTAGTGTATTTTAAAAGTTTTCAAGGCATTTTAGGTGTACCATGCAGCACAGAAATGCCAGATCTCAAACTTGATTCATAATGACCCTTCTCAAGTCCTGTTCTTCTTCCCTAGTTGTTCAGAAATTGAGCCGCTTTTAAAAACCCTTTGGTCAGTTTGACCCCCATGTGGTCGCTAAGGGTTGACTAACAAAAACAAGCTTTTGAAATCTTTGTATTCAAAAATGCGCTTTTCAAATCATTAATAACAACTTCAATTACCAGAAAAATGTTTTTTTTTTACTTGAAACCAATGTAGCATCGATTGTGCTATTTACACATATTATTTGTTCTGTCTATGACGATATGAAGCATACGAAGAACAAGATTTATGCACGCTTTATTGTGAAATAAGGAAAGAGTATTCAGAATGTCATTATGTTAAAGATGCCTAATTGTCTCATCTATAAGTTATTTTACTCGATATTGAAATATTTTCGATTGCAGCGTCGCACGGTGAGTTTTTTCACAAAATTTTGTTCAAAATTCTGCTGACTGCACAATTTTTGACCGATTCTAATACATTTTTTTTAAATACTCCTAACGAATTATAATTTCATGTAGCACTGCTACTTTCTTAGTTTTCTGCAAAAAACTAACCTAAAAATATATGAACTTGCCAAGGTGGCTGAACCACGAAATTTCGAAACTTTTAAAACCATAAAATCCGTAATATCTTTACACAGAAACCTCAAACTCACAAACCTCACACCCACGAACCTCAAAACCCCAAACCTCAAATCACAAAAATTATACTTAAAACCCACAAACCTCAAACACACGAACCTCAAACCCACAACCCTCAAACCCCGGAACCCGTAAGCCC
>CAKNYM010044153.1:10546-21203 GCA_932195095.1 Andricus curvator
AAACCTCAAACCAACAAACCTCAAACCCACGAACCTCAAACCCACAAAAATTATACCTCAAACCTACAAACCTCAAACACATAAACCTAAAACCACAAACCCACAAACAGCAAACCAACAAACCCCAAACCCACAAACATCAAACCCACGAACCTCAAACCCGTAAACCCACAAACCTCAAACCCACCAAATTAAACCCCAAACGCACAAACCTAAAATCCACAAACGTAAAACCGCCAAGCCCATAAACCCACAATCCTCAACCTCACAAATCCATAAACCTAAAAACTCCAAAACCACAAACCGCAAACACATAAACCTAAAACCATAAATCCACAAGCCCACAAACAGCAAACCCACAAACCTCTCACCCACGAACCAACAAGCCTCAAACCCCCAAACCGGTAAACCAAAAAACCTCAAACCCACGAACCTCGAACCCACAAACCTCAAATCCAAAAACCTCAAACCCACAAACCTCAAATCCAAAAACCTCAAACCCACGAACCTCAAACCCACAAACCTCAAATCCAAAAACCTCAAACCCACAAACCGCAAATCCAAAAACCTCAAACCCACAAACCTCAAACCCACAAAAATTATACCTCAAACCTACAAACCTCAAGCAAAAATGAGGTTCTTCATTGTAATATTATTTATATTGAAAGTAATAAGTATCAATGACCTTTTGTTTTTTTACCTAAAACCACAAATCCAAAAACCTCAAACCCACAAACAGCAAACGCACAAATATCAAACCCCATGTTCATAAAACTCGACATATAAGTGTATCATGCAGAATAGTACACAAACCCACCAAGCTTTAGGGTTTAGGGTTTATGTTTTATGGGTTTTAGGTTTAGGGTTTATGGGTGAACCCATAAACCATAAACCCTACAAGTTGGTGGGTTTGTGGACTGTTCTGCATGATGTACTTTTATGTCGAGTTTTATGAATATGGGGTTTGATGTTTGTGGGTTTGCTGTTTGTGGGTTTGAGGTTTGTGGATTTGAGGTATAATTTTTGTGGTTTCGAGGTTCGTGGGTTTCAGTTTTGTGGGTTTACGGGTTTGAAGTTGAATTTTTGTGGGTTTGAGGTTTGTGGGCTTGAGGTTTGTGGGTTTGAGGTTCGTGGGTTTGAGATTTGTGGGTTTACGGGTTTGAGGTTTGTTGGTTAGTGGGTTTCAGGTTTGTGGGTTGGAGGTTTGCGGGTTTGCTGTTTGTGGGCTTGTGGATTTGTGGTTTTAGGTTTATGTGTTTGAGGTTCGTGGGTTTGGGGTTTCACGTTTATGGATTTATGAGTTTGAGGTTTGTAGGTTTATGGGCTTGAGGGCTTTATGTTCGTGCATTTGAGGTTTGTGCGTTTGAGGTTTGTGGGTTTACGGGTTTGGGGGTTTGAGGTTCGTGGGTTTGAGGTTTAAGGTTTGTGGGTTTGAGGTATCATTTTTGACGGGTTTGAGGTTTGGGGTTTGTGCGTTTGAGGTTTGAGGGTTTAAGGTTTGTGGGCTTACGGGTTTGGGGGTTTGTTGGTTTGAGGTTCGTGAATCTGTGGGTTGATGGTTTGTGGGTTTGCTGTTTGTGGGCTTGTGGATTCGTGGTTTTAGGTTTATGTGTGTGAGGTTTGTGGGTTTGGGGTTTTAGTTTTATGGATTTGTGAGTTTGAGGTTTGTAGGTTTATGGGCTTGGGGGTTTTAAGTTTGTGGATTTGAGGTTTGCGGGTTTACGGGTTTGTGGGTTTGAGGTTCGTGAGTTTGAGGTTTAAGGTTTGTGGGTTTACGGGTTTGAGGTTTGTGGGTTTGAGGTTTGTGGGTTTAAGGTTTGTGAGTTTGAGGTTTGTGTGTAAAGATATTACTGATTTCATGTTTTTGAAAGTTTCGAAATTTCGTGGTTCAGCTACCTTGGCAAGTTTATATTTTTTTAGGTTAGTCTGTTGCAGAAAACTAAAAAAGTAGCAGTGCTACATGAAATTATAATTCGTTACGAGTATTTAAACAAAAAATTATTAGAATCGGTCAAAAATTGAGCAGCCAGCAGAATTTGGAACAAAATTTAGTGAAAAAACTGACTGTGCGTCGCGACTGTTCACCTTGATGAAATGCACATCACCAAAAATCAAGATTTTGACACTCAAGTCAAATTTTAGGGGCGTATAAGAAATTCCGCATAAAACGCTTTTTTTAGTTTCGCCAGATCCACAGTTTCTACTATGTTCCATGAAAAGTATTTTTGGCTAAAAGGTTTTTGTTTAATTCAAAGAAACATTTTTCTGAGTGTTGTTTTGAAATACCTCAAAGATTCAAGGTCATTGATACTTATTACTTTCAATAGAAATAATATTACAATGAAGAAATGTTCATATTTAGTTTTCATCTTCATTTTTAAACTCTTCGCAAATATTTTACTGTCGACCTTTTTTTTTGCTTCGGCTATTTAGATTGCATGAAAAAAAAGAGAGGGTTGACCTCCCTAGAGTGCATAGCTTCCTACAGTGGACATTTTTAAATAAAAGCGAAATGCCTTAAGTAAACCTAAGTTGCGCATTCTGTATGACTCAAGTTTATCAAAATGCATCATAAGACGGGATTCCACGTTATACTTAATTACAATAAAAGAAAGAAGTATAAAAAACTATTTTTGACATAATCAAGAAACTTTGTCCTCAATTTCAGAGTGATTTTGTTTAATAATATATGTTTCTTGGTCATTAAACTATAATTTTTTTTACTCTAGAATCTTACGTTCTATGTAAGAAAATTATTATAAATACATTCCTTGAGGCTCTCATTCTCCTACTATGGATACCAGCATCGGAGCCGCCATTTTTTAGGGATGTTTTGGTTCGGGACCATTCGGGACAGATCGGGATATGCGGGAGATTAAAATGTAGTATGGAAGAGAACACAAAAATATTAATAAAAATCATGTAAAATTTAGTTTATTGTCAATAAGTGAATCGACTAAAACTGGAAACTGAATAAAACTTAATAACAAGTCATTACATAAATAAAAATAATCGAAGAGTACAAAAAAAGGAAAGTCGATGGGATTTTAAATTGGTGGAATAAACATTTTGTAAACACGTGGTTTAGAATATTTATCAATTGAATTATTATGAATCCTGATAAATCCTGCAATTTAGCAAAAATTGCTAGTTTTTAACTAAAAATTTCAATCTTTTTTGTTGAAACATCGAACTATGTATTATATTTTTCAACGAGGATTTATCTTCTTTGATTGAAATTCGGTTAAAAGTTGAACAATTTTTGTTAAAAAGTTTTGGTGGAAAAAATGTTTACAAAAAAGTACAACATTTCTATAACTGTTAATTTTTTCTTGTATTTCCTTGTAGAAAAGCAAAACATAAATTAACAATAAAGTATAACTTGCGAAAATTAAAAAATTTGTATAACTTTTTATTGATAATATGCGTTTTACTTTGTCCTAAAAATCTACAAGGTATTACAGAAAACTATAGGATTTTACATTTTTTAGCTTGGGTGTTTGATTTCATGAAAATATTTTAATTGTACGTAAAATTATTTTAGAATGTTACAAATCTTCACAAAAAAATACAAGATTTCACCAAAGTTGAAATATTGGGAAACTGTACTTAAAAATGGTGTTGTATATACCAGTAGTTTATTGTAGAAATGTACAAATTAAAAAAAAAAAAAAAAAAAAGATGCAAAGTGTACACTTTTAGAATCCACATCAACGTTTCGACTTGTACTTTACTGTCAATTTTTTTAGGATATGTAATATATAATTTTCTACAAGAAACTACAATAAAAATAATTTTTCACTTTTACCAAGAACTTTTTCTATTATAATGAATCACAATGAACTGTAGTGCGATTATTGAAAATTGAACAATTATTGATTTTACAGGACGGTTCTGAACAGATTTTATCGTTAAAAATATAAATTTTTCAATTTGAAAGCCTCAGTAGCTAAACAAATGTAAACTTTTGATTGAATTTTTTTTTTATTAACAATTTTAATTCTCCTATTTAAAAAATTTTTAATATGTAAGTGAAATTATTGAATTTTGATGCATAAATAACAATTGAACAATTATCAATTTAGAAAAAATTTGAGTGAGTTTGAGAGATATTTACAAGTTTTGAGAAGATCCAAACTTAAGTTAAAACTGGACAAAATTTCGAGAAATAAAATACTAAATTTAGATTTTTGAAGATTTCGAAGATTTGAGATTTGCTGAGAAGATTTAAAATTATTTTTTATTTAAAAAAATTAATATTAAGATCAAAATTAAAAAGATTGTAAACAGGATGCAGATGTTTGATAATTTCGAACACAAAATTGATAAGCTTGTTAAGCATTTTGAAAGGTTTTAGATGAATAAAAAATTCTTATTTTTTTATTTAATTTTTAAAGAATATTTAATAAGATTTTCAAGAAAGAATCAGGATGATTTTAATGTAATTTTTTTTTACTTTTGCAAGATTTTCAAAAAATTGTAGGAAAATTTCAAGTTGCTTAAAATTATATAATTTAACAATTTTTTTGATCAATTCATCAATTCACAGCACTGAAAATGATGGCGTAGATTTCTGTTATTTTTTTAAATATTTTTTAACTGTACAATGTATAAAAGTTAAAATTTTGCAGAAAAATTAATCTTCTTGATCGAAAATCACCCTTTTGTTTAAAAATTCATAATTTTATTTTAAAATTCAGCTGTTTGGTTAGAAATGTACTTATTTTGTTGAAAATTTGTCTTTTTCGATTGAAGACTCCTCTGTTTTCGTAGAAAATTCAACTATTTGGTTGACAGATACATTTTTTATCAAAAATCCATATTTACTGGTTGAAGATTCAACTGATTTGTGGAAATTGATCTTTTTGGCTTAAAAAGTCAACAATTTGGTTGAAAAATAACCTATTTTGTTGAAAAATCGACTTTTTTAATGAATTCTACTGTTTTTTATATTAAATTTTTTTGTAGGCCGAAAAATTTGACCATTTTGTTAAAAGTTGAACTACTTTCGTAAAAATATATTTTTTCGTTGAAGATTCATAATTTTTGTGGAAAATTCTTCTTTTTGGTAAAAAAAAATCAGTCTTTTTGATTACTTTTTTGAAACATTATTGTTACTTTTCGGTTAATTTTTTTAGAGATGTATGGTTACTATTTTACTATTTTTTGAAGCTTGAGTAGTTCCGAGCCCTGTATATATTTATACCATATACTTTTTTCTATGTAATTTTTATTGAACATTAATTCAATGTTCGTATTCATGAATTGCATAATATTATTGGCATAATATTAATATTACTAATTATTTAACTTACGCACATGCCACAAGAGTTTTATTCCTTTCGCTCTTTTAAATTATTATCATTTATATTATAATTTACATTAATTTTGTAATTATAATATCCATCAGTCATATTTACAATTTCACCCCACTTTTTTATCCGCAGAAAACTTATTTTGTACTAATTGGTAGCTTTTAAAGGTTCCAATAAGTGTTTCACAATTCCAAACGTATACAGATTTTTAGGATATTACAATTATTATATTGTTCACTTATAAAAACTTCAAAGTTTTATTGTACTTTTTAAGAGAAAACATAAATAAATATTCTAAACCACGTGTTTACAAAATGTGTATTCTGCCAATTCAAAATCCCATCGACAGTCCTTTTTTTGTACTGTTCGATTATTTTTATTAATGTAGTTAGTTTTTATTGAGTTTTATTTAGTTTCAAGTTTTAGTCGATTCACTCATTGACAATAAACTAAATTTTACATGATTTTTATCAATATTTTTTAGTTCTCTTCCATACTACATTTGCATTCCCGCATATCCCGATCTGTCCCGAATGGTCCCGAACCAAAACGTCTCTAAAAAATGGCGGCTCCGAAGCCTTCAAGTAGGCATACTCGTTTTCCATTAAATCCTGCATCCAGTGTATTATCAAAGATATTTTACCTAGATGCGGCAAGGGTCTAGTTAGGCCACATGTCACGAGGGCGGCGCTACCGTCACTTTTGTGGCTTCGGCTTTATTCGGTACTTTTCGGCATTGCCGCTTCGTTTAAAGGGATTGTTTCGACCACATACCGCAAGGCGGCGCAATAAACGTCGAGCGGGAATTTAAAAATTTTGTATTATTATGAATTATTTATGTATATTAAAGGACTGAAAGGGACTTTTTCCTATTTTGAAATATTTGTAGTACACATAATTTACTCTTATGACTGAAAAAGAAAAAAATATCCTATAATATAAGACGTAATAAAAAATTAAGAAGTCATTGAATATAATAATGAATTCAGCATTTTAGTAATTACAAACGTATAAATGATAGGACAATTTTACGATTGGACAATAACTTGCACATCTTTTCATTTTTCTCATTAAATATTAGAATTATAATTAGTATAAAAAGTATGATGAATAATAAAAAATAATTCAAAATTGTATGCCGAGTACACAAATGAACGTAAAAAATTTCGAAAATACAAAGTGACGAATAATACAATTTTAGGGCTTTAATATAACGATACAAGATTTTTAATTGTCGAAAAATAAAAATCCCCAATTTAAAAATATCCGAAATTATAATTTAACGAATTATATAATTTTTGAATTATACCATTTTTAATTATGCAATTAACGAAATATTAAATTCCCATACAATTTGCAAATTTTCGAAATTTAAGATTTGACGAAAATAAACAATTAGTTATTAAAGAAATATTAAATAATAATTATTTATTTTTGTCAATATTAAATTTCGGGAATTAAAAAAATGTGAAGAATTTAATAATTGGACAATTATATAGTTCCGTAAATTTTAATTTTGGATATTATTGATATTTTTAGTTTTGCGGTAAATTTAAAATCCTGTCATTTTAAAATTCAGAGATTTCATAATTCATGAAATTATATTTTCGGAACCCATTAATTTGTGTATTTATTATCTCTTCACTTTTTATCAGTCCCTACATAAATAATTAATTTAATAAATTAGGATTTATCGTTAGTTTTCGCACAAATCCTTATAAAGGTTTTCAAAGATTATTGGAAAGAAAAAATTACAACGTCAGTGGAAATGTTTAAGAAAAAAGTATTTTTTTGAAGCAGGTACGTATTGAAATTTTATTTTTAATTTCTAAACTTTCTTCTTTTTTTCTGGTAATCGATTTTTCTTGCGCGAGTTTACTTACTTACATAATTATTTACAATACATTCTATAATCTGTTATTACAATTGTAATTAAATTATTCAGCGATTTCATAATAAAGTTTTGTATTCAAAACTAAAATGTTGCATTAGTAAAAATTTAATTTTGACTTTTGATTCCCTTCACTTTAATTCCATTTTTACTTCTTATGACGTTTCCTTGAATATTCTATTTAAAATTGTACAAATAGACATGTCTATTTGTAATTCTATATTAAAGAATTTCAGTTTGGTTAGAAAATACTTTAAATTAAAAGTTTTGAACATTGAAAAGTTGAACAGCCGGCAATTTTTTCCTTAGGGTGACTTTTTACGAAGAAAAATTACAAAATTAAAAAAAATACTAAATTTGGACAAAAATAATTATTAAATACTCTTTTCAATTTTTTTTTGGTTGAAAAATTAATTTGTAAATAATTTTTAATTTTAATTTTGAACTTTTGCTCTCTGAAACGAAACTCTTAGATTTCAGCAAGTACTGTTTAAATATTTAAAAGAATTTCCCACGATTTTTATGAATTTTATTTAAAGTTAAACCAAAGAAATAAAATTTTAATTTGCAGTAAAATATTAAAGCACGTAAATAATATAAGAAAAAATAAATTTTAAATAGAAAAATTGATGAAAAATAAAAGTACCGAATAATAAATGCCCGAATTTTAATATCTCAGAAATCCAAATTTATCGAATTCTATAATTTCAAAAAAAATTCAATTAACGAAATATTAAACTAATTTAAATTTTTTAATTCGCGAAATTTAAATTTCAATAATTAGTAAAATAATGATTAAATATAAAAAATAATTATAACTTATTTTATCAATCCCGATGTGCTAGATACTTCAAAGATTTTGATTTCTGAATCTTAATCATTTAGGAAATTTAATAAATTGTTACTTTTATAATTCGTTTATTATATAAATTGAAAATTATATAATTCAATTTTGGATTGTGGAAATTTTAAAATTTAAGAATTTATAATTCGATATTTCTATTCTTCGTCAGTTTATCTATTCGGTATTTTCGGTTATTCCCTTAATGTGAAACAGTTCCAAATGAAAAAGTCAAATTTAAAAAGGTTTCAATTCGGAAGTCGTTTTTTTCATTTAAATTACAAGACTTCCAATTATGCACTATTGAAGGGTGTCACGGCATAACCGTGTAAGTGCCACTTTTTTCAAAACACGTTTTATTGGCTTAGAAATTCTCTAAAATTCCACCGCACATTTTGATGAAAAAAATTTGAACTTTGAAATTGTTTAAACAATTTTTGAAAATGCGAGACACTGAAAAAATAATAGCGCCATTCGATTCTGCGGAAAAAATTATATAAAGTCCATGTATTGGACAATTTTTTTTCCACCCAACTTGTTATGCAGTATAAATACAAATTCTATAACATTTAATTGTTTATTTATACTTCGTCACCAATCGGGTCCATAAAAAAATTGCGAAATTCATATATAATTGATGTAATTTCTTCCGTAGAATCGAATAGCACTATTATTTTTTCCGAATTTCGCTTGTTGAACAATTTGTTTATACAAAAATTGTTTAAACATTTTAAAAATAAATTTTTTTCATGAAAAGTCTTCTATTAGTTTTCATGCTATTAGAAGTTCGGCCTAAAAAAAAAACAAAAAAAATTAAAATTCCGATGGACTTACACGGTTTTGACCGTAGCCGACATTTGACGCTATGTATCTCGAAAAGTATTAACTTTTTTACAATTTTGTTTATTGAGATCTGTAGAGCTCGATCAAATCTCGAATGTACTTTCTCATTTTTTTTTAAGAATTCAATTTTTGAGAAAGTTTTTTCTCTCTCCTGAAAAAGTTATCTCGATGGATCTTCATGCTTTTGCCGCGACACCATTCAATTGCAAAAATTACGCTTCAAATGTAATTAAAATTAAATTAAATTAAACATTTCTGGTAAATAATCTATATATGATCTACGTAAATTTAATATTTTACTGCAGTATAAAATTCCATTTATTTGTATCTATTGATCCTCTAAATCTTCTGCTCACTCACGAAGTACATAATTCAAGTCATAGTACTTCATGGATATTCGTGGGCTCACTCATTCTCATCATTGACGGTGACTCATTCACGCGCTTTGACGCGGTTGCTATGGAAACAACGAAAAGTTGTAGAGGGCAGCACCTCGATATAGGCGAAAAATAGTTAGCTATATATTTTCGGAGTCCCCACTCCTGACCCTTGCCGCATCTAGGTAAAATATCTTTGGTATTATATATATCAGTGATTTACACTCATAGGTTGGTACCATGATCCAGTGGGTTGGTACTAAAATATCAGAAGACAGAATCAGCTGATACTTTGAACATAGGTATAGTAGATACCTAGCTGCAGCGTAATGTAATTGAATGTTTATCACAAATATAATATAATAGATTCAAGAGCGCAATCATATCTGAAAGGTCGGTGCTCGAAATTATTATTATTTAAATCGTATATTTTTAAATAAAATATGTAGGTTATGTACAGTGCTATATATAGTACGAGCGGATCATCGTACAGTGTTTTGAGCTTTTTTTCAAAATGTTTGTAATTATTGATTCATGCTAATTATATATATTCTTCACAATTCAAATAGTGCATGGGCGTATTTGAATTGGTTAAAATGCTTATGAATGAATTTCATTGTATTATTAGAACTAATTTACGGACTGAAAATGTAGAATAGAATAGAACTTTATTTCTCCATGAACATCCTCATTAGACTTTCACCATTCACATATACTACCTTTGTACCTTCTGAGTATAATACTTTTACTTTGGCACTTTTTGCCATGCTTCGTAGTTACAAAAATCACATGTTTAGCTCATTCATGCCATTCTCTCCTTATTATTCTTACAATCATTTATTCTGAAATTGCTTAATATTGCCACTTGACATTCTCCCTTTCATGAGCCTTATTCTGGATAATCAAATTCATAAATACATTAGTATTTGAATTTATACAATATTTAGCTTAACTAAACTTGTTTCCCGGTAAGAAGAGAAGAATAAAGAAAAATTAATATTTTCAGATATAAACGAAAGAGTGAGGATTATTTAATTTTGTTGAATGTGCTAATTTTCCATCGGGAGAAGTGCCCAACGAAAGAATAGGTTTATCTATGAAACCAATGCTTTTCTATTTCCTTAACGATTGCCACTTGTGTTGTGTTCCATGCAGGGGAACATATTTTCCATTTTTTTAATTCCTCTTAATGCGAGCAGTAGACACACCTCTCATGGTTATTTTTAATTCCATACTTACATGCTGTATTTTCGATTAATTTAATTCTTTCTAATCCGTCCACAAAATGTGTGTGCTTGCATGGTTTCTATTCCTCCGTGTGCAACATAAGTTTGGAAATTTCAATTTTTTTTTTGTTGGTTATTTTTAATTTCATTCTGACATGCTTCAT
>CAKNYM010044153.1:21213-41553 GCA_932195095.1 Andricus curvator
TTTTGCGTATTCAAAGTGACATTATTCTCTTTCTTTCTATTCTTTCTTTTGCATTGCTCCATTTTTTAATTCCTCCCAATACACTTCCATTAAATTTGTCCAAGTCGATTAAAAGGAATAGGTTTTGCTTTTTTTTCTACTCGTTGGTGGAACTTTCGATGAAGGAAAATTCACGTATTAATGGGAATTCAGATTCTGAATTTTTTAAATTCTTCTCTTCTTACCGGGTTAACAGTCTATTTCTTTTAATATTCGCTTCTAATTCCATCTTCGATTACTTCCTCGCTTGCTTCTTCTTTGGAAAATTTCAGTTTACAAAATTTCTTTCTTTAATATAAAACTGAGCAGTCTAATAAAAATAAACCTACAAAAAATGTGTTACACAACTGGCTGATGATTTGACGTGGAAACCTTGAAAATTACATGTAATTTAATTACAAAACCTTGATTTGTTTAGTAATCACTTTTTAAAAGAAAATCATTTTGAATTTTGTAAACTTCGCAAAAATTTGGAAAGTAATTTAAAATATGAGAAGATTTCAAAACATTTAAAAGAAAATGCAGATTTTTAAAGATTTTGAAATAAAATTTCTAAGCTTTTTTCAGGATTTTGAAAGGTTTAAAGATAATAAAAAAATTTCTTAAGATTCCTGTGAAAACTTAATGTGATTTTTTATTTTAAAAAATAATAATTTTAAGAGAATATTTAAAAAGATTTCAAAACAAATTTTGATGTACAAATAAAAATTGAACAATTATTAATACTACTTTAAAAAGTGTTCGGTAAAAAAAATTGTAATCTCTCCATTTATAATGTTTCTAACTTAAAATTGCTTACGATGATATAATTTTGAAACTTTACAAATTTGTTGATGTATTCATCCATTTAGAGCATTGAAAATGATAGCGTGGTTTAATATTTTTTTTAACATTCAACTGTCAGTTGTGACTTGATTTTCGTAACATCTTAAATATATGATATATATTGTCCTATTACTATAACTTGAAATATTCAAGAAAGTATAAAAAGAGCAACCGCTTCTTTGTTTATTGCGTAAAGTTCTGACGGGGAAAGTATGTACGAAAACCGCACTTTATTTCTATGGGGGTTTGAAACTATTTTGATAATTAAAAAAGTATTTTATATCATAATTAAATTAATTTAAGCTGACCTGGAAAATTGTACAGTTGAAAGTTTAAAAAAATAAGGTTCATGAAAGGGAGAATATCAAGTGGCAATATTAAGCAATTATAGAATAAATGATTGTAAGAATAATAAGCGCAGAATGGAATCAATCAGATAAACATGTGATTTTTGTAACTACGAAGCATGGCAAAAAGTGCGAAAGTATTAGTATTATACTCAGAAGGTACAAAGGTAGTATATGTAAAAGTCTAATGAGGATGTTCATGGAGAAATAAAATTCTATTCTATTCTACATTTTCAAACTGTAAAAATATGAAAATAGACAAAAATTAGTTCCTAATTGCATTGCCCTCTGATTGTTTCTTCAGTCCGTAAATTAGTTCTAATAATACAATGAAGTTCATTTATAAGCATTTTAACCAATTCAAATACAAATTTTGAAAAAAAAACTTTTCTTTCTAAATTAATGTATGAACTATGCGAATGGTATCAAACTTTAAATGTAGGCACTTAAATTGCGCGCCAACCGGCTGTTTTCAGCTTCGTGCATGATCGGTAACGACCGGACTCTTTCGGCTCCTAACGTTCGGGGAAGGTGCCAAAGAGGAGCTCAAAACACTGTACGATGATCCGCGTTGAAAATCTTAACGGAAACATAACCTACAAATTAGTAGACTTTGATTCAATTCACTGTTTGTTCACGTAAAATAAAATATATAATATAGGGTGACCAGGCGTCCCGGTTTTTCCGGGACATGTCCCGGTTTTCGGGTGTTTTGAGAAGCGTCCCGGTATGTAGTAAAATGTCCCGGTTTTTGACCAAATACCGAACCTGAAAAAAAAAACATTTTCCTACAATTCCTTTTTGGCGAAAAATAACAAGATTCCTTTATTTACAACATAGTAGTTACCGCCTCCAAATTACTGTTCAGAATTCACGACTGTACGACTTTGATACTAATATGCTTTTCATAAATATAAAAAAGACGTGAGCAACCACTGTTAAATAAATTTTTCATGAATTTATGAATTCATTTTATTTTTAAAGCAGAGAGAACTCATTTAGACTCTTCTTTTAAATACGAACCGAAATTTTTAAGTTGAAAACTTGAATGGATTAGAAAACAGACTTTTAAACCGGGAAGATTAATTTTTAATCAAATAGTTGAATTTAAATAAAAATAATAATTTTCAATTGAACAGTTGCCTTTACAACCAAATAGTTGAGAACTTTCAATCAAATGGTCGAATTTTAACGCAAAAAAATTGAACTTCAACCAAGTAGTTAAATTAAAAAGCCAATAAGACGAATTTTCTATAGAACAGTTGAATTTTCAACCCAAAAATTTGAGAATATAACAGATTACTTTTCAATCCATACTGACGAATTTTCTATCTAAAAAAAAGAATGTTAACAAAAATTGAATTTTTGAAAAAAAAAGATAACTTTTGAACAAAATAATTGAATTTTCAACCAAATGGTCGATTTTTCAAATAAAAGAGATTAAGCCTCAATAAATATAAGTGCCCAAGGACGAATTTTTTGTCAAAATAGACGAATGATCAACAAATAGTTGAATTTTCGACCAAAGAGTAGAATTTTCAACAAAATAATTACATTTTCAAACAAAATAGTTTAATTTCTTAGCAAATAGTTGAATTTCTAACTTACTGGAATAAATTTTTAATACAAAAGATGAATTTTCTACCAAGATGATTAATTTTCTATCAAAAAAGACGAATTCTCTATCAAACAGTTGAATTTTCAACCCAGAAATATATCAATACAAAAGTTTATTTTCATTCCATAATGAAGAATTTTCTACACAAAAAAAAACAAATTATCTTTAAAAATAGTTGAATTTTTCACCAAAAAAGATAACTTTTGAACAAAATAATTGAATTTTCAACCAACTGGTTGAATTTTCAAATAAAGGAGAAAAAATACACCAATTTTCAAACAAATAGTTGAATTTTTAACTAAAAAAGTTAAATTTTCAATCTAAAGTGGAAAAGTTAAATTTTCAGTCTGAGTAATTTAGTTACAACAACAAAAATGGTTTTGCAATGAAATAGTTAAATTGCCAACCAATGAGATGAATTTTCAACAAAAATAATTAATCTGCAAACAAAAAATGAATTTGTTACGAAGCAGTTCAAATTTGAACCAAAAAAGACCAATTTTCAACAAAATAAGATGAATTTTCAACCAAAACGAATAAGCTTTTAACCAAAAATAGTTGGATTTTCTTATTGGGTGGTAATAATTAGTTCGAATTTAAGTTTTAAGTTCAATTTTAAACGCTATTAATTAAAAATTTTCTTAGACTAAAGTTTTAAGAAGAAATTATTCCATGTTTAATGTTCTCAATTAAAATAATGCAATTTTGGTTAGCCTTGAATTCTGATTTTATATATTTCATTGCGATAAAAATTGAAACTAAGTACAGCGAGCTTCTGAAAAAAAAGGAAAAATGTCGACTAGTCGAATTTTTCTTCAAAAAATCACACAATCCGAGGCCTGTATTTTCAACAAAAGTCAAAACAAAACAAAAAAGATTTTGGGAAAATAAGATTCGAAACTGGATCAAGGATTGTAGAATAATTGACAATAATAAATAATTAAAATAATTAAAAAGGTATTGAAGTGACGTGAGGTTTAATGCCATATCGATTTTGCGGCTCTCCCACACTTATTTTTTTAAACCATTATTTTAAAAGCAAAATACAAATATAGACAAATTTTTGTCGAGAGTCAGGTCCAATTTTGAAATT
The DNA here is from genome assembly GCA_932195095.1 of Andricus curvator. NCBI lineage: Eukaryota > Metazoa > Arthropoda > Insecta > Hymenoptera > Cynipidae > Andricus > Andricus curvator. The sequence continues at coordinate 25,136 of CAKNYM010044153.1, forward strand.
TTTGAGTTGATACTATTTCAGTGTTCAGAGCATGGCAAAGACTGTTAAAATATTTCGTTGTTATTAAGGCACGAATTAATTAACAAACATTCCTTGGCAAACTCTACATTTTATTTTGAGATTGGACATTATCCTTCGGGGTTAAGTGGCAATTCAAAAACATCATCAAATCCTAAAATAATATTCAAAGCAGGGTTCTTCATATTTCTGAAAAGTCAATAATATCTTAATAATTTCTATTACTCAATTATTTATTAAAATATGGCAGCACGGAAAATTTTTTTTGGTTGCTTTTCAATCAAATTTTAATAAATGAATACTTTAATTTAAATGTTTATTGGACATGGCACATTCTCGCTCTGAAAAAAGTGAATTTCATTTAGTTAATATTTTGCTATGTCCCAAATAGCTTTTTTGTTTCTGCCAAATTAAATAATTAACGTTTAATTCGGGTAAAATATCATTAAAACTTTAAACCTCATTTTTTCAGTATGACAGTCAGTAAAAATAGCCTATTCTAACTCTCATGTGACGAAATTTATTCGATATATTCAAGAATGGTTCACAATCAGTACGTTTTTGAAACCTTGATTCTATTTTTTGTAATCTATTTTCAGTGTAAAATAATAGTAACAGAAACATTTTAATTTTGAAAAAGCTATAAAAAGATTATAAAATGTATTGCCTTTTCAATTTGTTCAGCATACAAAATGAAATCAATACCAAATTTATTTTTTTGAATGATTTATTTTTGAATTATTATTTATCACAGCATGCCAGGGAAGGAGCGCAAAGTAGGCAAATCATCTACGGAAGAGATGACAGAAGCTGTTGAATCGGTTGTGAAAGGCGGCTGACCAATTTTACAGGTTGCGAGAGAGATGAAAATAGGATTCGAAGGAAGTTCGAAAACTGGCAATTCAGTTCGCTATTCAAAATAATATCAAAATTCCGTCATCTTGGATAGAATTGCAAAGCGCTGGTGAAAAGTGGCTGACAAGATTTATGGATTGACGAGGCCTGAGCATTCGCAAGCCGGAAGGTTGCAGCTTAAGTCGTCTAACAGCTTTCAACCCACACAACGCAACGTTGGGACAGTCTTCGAAAATTTAAAACAGATTTTCACAGAAAACCCCAGTCTGAGCACCGGGCATCGAATTTTTAACATAGACGAAACGGCTACCACAAGTGTTCAAGCACCAACAAAAATCGTCGCTTCTAAAGGAGTTAAACAGTTAAACAAATGCACAAGTGGAAAGCTGGGTCAACATGTACAATCATTTCTGCAACAGTCAACTTTCTTCCACCAGCAATGGATTTTCCTAGAAAAAATTTTAGGGATAAAATTATTGACGGGGCGCCACCTGGAACTCTTGGATTGGCGAATCCTTCAGGATGGATGACAGGGGAAAATGTCCTTCACGTACTCAGGCACTTCATAAAGTACTCTGGCAGCTCTCAAGAAGATCCAAATCTTATCATATTTGATAATCATGAATCTCATTTCTCAATTGAAATCATTGAGAAGCAGGGGTAGCCCTTTTAACTCTGCTTTCGCACAGTAGTAATCGAATGCAACCTCAGGATATGTAGCTTGCGATTCATGGATAGCGGAAAATCCTGGCCGCCCCATTTATTCATTTTTATATTCATTACCCCCACTATTTACGATGTCGCTGGTCGCGTTGGCAAAGCTCACATGAAGGCCCTGACGCCATCAAACATAATATCTGGATTTAAAAAAAATGGAATTTTCCCCTTCAATCCTAACATCTTCACTGAAGCCGACTTCCTCTGTTCATCCGTAACGGATCGACTGCTTGAAGTGCCAGTTGATCAGCCATAGACGCAGCCACTGATTGAAGTTCCAGATGAAACGGATTTTCAGAACGAATCAGAATTTATAAGCAGTGAAGGAATCGAGTCAGAAATTCCTCCAGAATCACACTTTCTCTTCCAAGATGGGCTACCAACAAAACCCACAGAAGAAAGCACGTTGCAGGTTGCCTCGGATTTACGAGTTGATCAAAATGCAGTTCACAGTAATGAAGAAGTAACATTAAAAGTGTGACTCATTATTGAGCCACATCTGGAATACACCTTGCAAACTCAGCCAGAAATCTCAGAATCAGCTGAAGGAAATTTGTCTCAAGTTCAGCAGGTATTGCAAGTTCTCGATTCTGAAGTGGGAACAGAGTTGCGAGTTCGCTTAAGACTCCAGCAAGGAATTGGAGAAAAATATGTTCAGATTCACCCAGAAGATCAAGTCCCCGAACCTCCACTAAAGCAATCAAGAAAAGTTCTAATGCGTGAGACGTCTAACGAAATAGAACACGAACGTGTGCTTATTTTACCTGAAGAGATACGTCCCTACCCAAAAGCTTTGCCAAGAGTATCCAATCGAAAACCTAGGGAAAAAGGAGAAAGCAAAATTCTAACTTCTTCGCCGATACGAGACGTAATCCTACAACATGCAGAAGCTACAGCTTCCAAGCATCAATCATAGGAGTTGATGATCAATGGTCCAGAGAGAAAAAAATCCAAGAAAATGAACAAGGAAAATATCCCACAGCCGGTCAAAGATGAAAAATTGAGGCCAAAGAAAACCAAAGGCAGTCAAGAAGGGTGGATTTTTATGAAAGTCAATACAAGGGAGATTTTCAAGTCACACAACATAAACTTGAGGTAAAAATCTGAAAATTTTAAAAAGAAACCTAAATTTTGAAATATTTATTGAATTAGTGAGTTTCTATGAAAGTCAGTAAGAGAAGGTTTTCTGAGTCACAACATACAAATTTCGGGCAAAAATTCCAAAAGTGGACTTAAATCTAGGAAATACGATTAAACTGGTAGATTTCCATGAAAGTCGATTACGAGGGGGGTTATCAAGTCATAGAACACAGAATGTTAACCTAAAATTTTTGAGAATGATATTAATTTGGCAGATTTTCATGAATTCTAAAAGACAGGAGTTTTTCGAGTCTCAAAATACGAATGCTTACGACGAAAAAAACCCCTGGTATTGACTTCCACAAAAATATACCAGATTAATAAAATTTATAAATTGATGTCAGCTTTTTGAATTTTGGGCCGCAAATTCCTCTGTTGTGACTCAAAAAACGTTCTCTTACAAACTTTGATGAAAATTTACGAATTAAATGAAATTTTCAAAATTTGTTACAACTTTTTTCAATTCTAACCTCAAATTCGTATTCTGTTACTTAAAATCCCACCTCTTACTGACTTTCATGGAAATTGACCAATGAAATAGAATTTCCAAAACTTAGGTTGCTATTTTAAATTCTTCAATTTTGAACAAAAATTCGTATTTTGAGACTCGAAAATCCCCTCCTTTCCTATTTTCATGAAAATCTATCAATTCAATGACATTTTACCAATTTTAAGTCAAATTTTAGAATTTTGATCCCAAATTCCTTTTCTGTGACCTGAAACCCCTCGTACTGTCTATTATAAAAATTAAATAATGTAAAGAAATTAAAAGCTTTTTAAGTTAGTTTCTTGAAATTTTTTATTTTGACCCCAAATTTATTTTCTGTGACACAAAAACCCCACTTGTACTGACTTCAATGGACACCTAACAATTCAACTATATTTTCAAATTTCGGCCAAATGTGTGTCGAAATTAAAATTAAAAAAACAGAAAAATTATTTCTGTTTAGGAGAAAATTGCCAATATTTTTCATAAACATTATCCTACATTGTTATGCAAAAAAAAAAATATGAAAAATTGAAAATTCGTAAAAATTAGAGTGGAACCGTCACTCTCAGGCTGATACCATTTCCGGGATACCTTTGGTCCGATTTGACCCCCGTCCGCTTCATGGATTAAATTTTTTTTTCTTTTATTTACTGAAGGTGATACCTTTAATAATATCGAGTTCAAAATTGGCACAAATTTTCAATTACAGCTTCAAATTGACCGTATAAGTGGATTTATACCATTTCCGGGGCAAGTTTAATCGGATTTGACACTTTTTTGATGATGGAACATTAATTTTTAACTTTTTGCACACCTCGTGAATAATGTTTGTCGAAATTAAAATTGAAAAAGAACAGAAAAATTATATTATAAACATCCTACATTTTTATGCAATAAAAAATGAAAAATTTAAAATTCGTAAAAATTAGTGTTGAACCGTCACACTCAGACGTCTCGAACTTCAGCCTTATGGGTTACCTTGGTCTCTAAACTTGACAGTTTAGAATTTGTTTTATCAGATTTAGTTATTGACAGATGATTCTCATTTCGAGCCTATTTCAATCCACAAATCGAGCTTATTTTATTAAATTGGCGGATCAAACTGAAGTGCAATTGTTTTGTTGCGTGAACTGTTTTAATAACAAATTAAGTTCTAAATCAGCGAACTTTAGAAAAAAGTATTTCAGGTTGAAATTGTTTATTTTACAGTATTTATTTAGGGTTTTATGGTTTTGCTTTCACTTTATGTAAAAGTTGCAATTCTTATTTAATCCTGATGTTATAGGGCGCATTTCATTCATTGAGAGAGTCCGTAGAAATCTCACTGGTACGTTTTTATTAAACAAATTTTATGTAGGAAAAGTATTTTTTATAAAATGAACAATTTTATAAGCCCTCAATAAAAAATTTTCAAATAAAAACGTACTGAAGAGACTGGTAGAGAATCTTGCAAGAAATGAAATAAGTCCTACAAAATTTGATTTAAGTAAGAATTGCAACTTTTACCTACACAGATAAAAACACAAAAACATGTTACCGACCGAACACACTAGCTACATTTTGATTATGCATTTCTAAACAAAGACCTGATTTGAATTTCGCGCCTAATGTATTTGGTACCGTAGGAAGTGTTTCACAGAGCCATCTTCACCTGACTTACCGGCCAGACTAAATACATCTAGATGGGTAACAACTACTTCGAAACTGAACGGAAGTCTGTTAGGACAAATGAAATTTCTGTGACATGGAAATTATGGCGCATGCCAGTTCGTGAGCAAGTTCTAAAGCAGAACTATAAACAACACTACCCGTACCCGTTGGCACTGTAATATATACGTGGTCGCTAGCTGGATAATGGATGGAACCCCAGTTTATGTCACGAACATCATGATGACGACGGGTGACATCATACACTTGGAAAGATTCAGCTAAATAATATGCGCAATGTGATATACATATACGAGCGATTATTCGACCAAGCTCAGTCATAACGGGAGCTACTTTATTCCTGTGGATATTTGCTTCCGCATGTAGTTCGTTGTCTAATAGTATAAAAGAGCGAAACTTTCTGGTAGGTTTGTCAGGATGCAGCCAGGTGGGTATTCTGCCTTTGCCACCATATAAGGTCGTTCTAGGATAATAGATCGTTCCAAAGTAGCAATCTCCTTCCGGCAGTTTTATTTCAATACTGTCTTCACCAAGATATAGATGTTCACCTAATTTGACAAGAAAAAATTAACATTAATGACATTTCGTGATGATAGGGGAATAAATTCTTTCAAATAAAATGTATTGTCGGAAAGGATATTAATTTCAGAAGGCATTTGCATTTAGAACCAAATACATAGATACAACCAAACAGTTGAACTTTCAAGACAAAGGGATGAACTTTCAACCAAATAGTCAAATCTTCGAACCAAAAAAGATGAATATTATCGAAGACAGTTGAATTTTTGAACCAAGAAATTCACTATCGAAAAAGAGGAAAAATCTGTTTCGAACAGAAAAACTTTCTTTATCGACATAATTCAAAGTTGACGCATGAATAGAAAAGACTTTTTGATCATAAATTTTCAAATAGAGTAATTCTGACAATTTTTGTAAAGAAATCATAAAGCTGGGAAAGGGATAGGGTGCGACAGAACTTTTGTCTGATTTGTCTTTGTATTTGAAAATTTTTAGTATTAGTTTATAATTTTGTATTTTTTATAAATTTCTATTTTTAAATTGATCAGAAGAAAGACTTTGGTTTGTCTATTGTTGCAAAAAATAACTAATGCTTCCTCTATGAGAAAGCAAATACATTTGCTAACGGGAAGCAAAGTACTCGTGAAATGAGCACCATATAATTATGAATATAAACAAAGTGGAAACACTCGAGATCGAATTCACAGCTAGTTTAACCAAATATTGGAGTTACTACCAAAAAGAATCACTTTTCAACAACAAAATTAGTTTTTAACCAAAAATGGAATTGATAAATTGTGTTGAATTTTTAATTGAAGCGATGAATTTTTAACTAAAATGATAGATCTTTAACCAAAAAATGAACTCTGAACAAAGTAGTTCAATTTATGAGCAAGTAGTTGAATTTTGCAACCAAAAAAGGTAAATTATCAATGCAAAATTTAATGGTTGCATTTTTTTATGAAAACGATAAATGTTTAACCAAAAATGGATTTTTGATAAAGCCGTTCAACTTCCAAGCAAGTACATATGTAGTTGAATTTTCAACCAAGAACAATGAATTTTCAATGAGACATTTAATAGTTGAATTTTCAACCAATAATGAAATAGCTAAATTTTCAATTTACAAAATTAATTTTCATATTCAAAGAGAGAAGAATGTTTCATCCTGTAAAAATCCTTTGTAGCCAGTTTTCTCCTAAATCACAATACATACACGTCTGAAGCGTGGCACAAATATTCCTTATGGCTTGAGAAAGGTTTCCCTGTCAAAAATTGTATGCTTTTTCACCTTTTTGATATTTATGAAAAATAAAAATTTTTAAAATGGGATATGAATGCGAAGCTTTGTTCAATGACAATATTTCCCTCACATGAAGATCCAGTAAATTTATCTTTCCATGAGAAGCAAACATTCAGTAACGATTATCCTGTTACTTTGTCTCGACAATTTATGGCTCGACTAAATGCTATTTTGGGACTATTAGAAAAGAGTGCTTTTATTTTAGCAGGAAAAATTACTGTCTTGTGGTGGAGAATTAAATTTCAAAATAGAGGAAGCCCTCACTTGCATATGCTGATTTTGGTCTAAACTCTAAGGTCTTTCCCCCTTGACATACTTGCAGAGGTATCTGTCACATACATATTTATTTTGTGCTCTTCGAATACGACATATAAACAATTAAATGATATTGTGAAACGTCTTCAAGTTCACCGCTATTTAGCAACATGTTCACGGAGAAAAATGGATGTTTAAATGTAGATGTTCAAAGGGTAAGATTGTTCCGCCTAACATGCAGATATTCATGCCAAACATCTACTATCCTTTTGAGATGTTAGGCGTAAAAATATTTTTATGTTAAACTGTAACATATTCAGATGTTAAAATCATCTGAACGCATGCGCATTGCGCATTGCGCATTCGAAATTCACGATTACATTTGACGGCTATATAATTTCGATTTTATAATTATGGAATATTACAATTTTTGAACATTTTCAAAGAATCAAAATTAGCTATCCTTAATTAAAATTGTATAACAAATTTTGCCTGTCTACACGACGGAACAATGTTCTTAAGTTTGAGGTTATATTGACTCGAACACCTTTGAACATTTAACACGTGATTTGACAAAATGTTTGTGAATTTATAATAAAATATGAGTTTAAGTTACCTCAAACAGATAGAATTTTAAATGCAGATTACATATTATTCGTTCTCAGCTTACTTACCCCGTTTTTATTTTTTATTTTGAATTAAAAATATTAAACATAACCTCATCTAGACTGAATGTATTATCTGATCGGCATTTCATACCCTGTATCTGTTTTTCGTTCTAGTACGAAAATTCAAGTTTAGTTTTAAATTCACAAATAAGTTATCAATTAATTCCTTAAATGCTCAGAAATAAGTAAATTCCTCAAATATTTACAGCCGTTAGTTGACATAACCATACATGTAATATTTCGGATATTTCAGGTTGAGCATTTTAGATGTTTCAGAGTAACATCTCACTTTTTAATATCTACAGATCCTAACTTTGAACATCTAGATTGCTGTCCTATAGTTAAACATAAAATATGTTAACCCTGAAGATCTAGATGTTACGTTTAAACATCCATTTTTCTCCGTGTTACAAGAACAGACAGCAAAGACAATGCCGTTTTTGATTTCTCAGAAATGCTGCCGAAACAACAGTCTTGTTAGGTGCTGAGCACACCCTTTAAAATAGTGGGCGTTTTTGCGTTCTAAACCGGAGCCCTAATCATCTATATGTCAATAATGATAACGCATACATATTAAAACTTTGGAAGGGAAAGATGGATATTCAACCTTGTAGTAATGTGACAGTCATTGCTTACTACATTGCAAAATATACTGCTAAGCATGATGATGGACAATTGGACAAGCTGTAAAAGATGCTAACTGTTCAACTCAAAGATATGGAGGTGATATAGGAAAGCAGCTGTTTGCGGTGTCCATGGCCATTTTAAAACATCGAGAAGTTTCCACTTCAGAATGTGCTTTTAGAGTTTGTCACCTAAAATTAAAAGACAGCTCCAGATCGTGAGTATTTCTTAATAATTGTTTTCCAGAACAGCGGTATACTTAAGATGTTCGGTAATCAGGGCGAGGTTCACACAAACATATTTGATTGTTATGTTATGTGTCCAAATGTTTTGAAAAATTTTATTACAGCTGAGTTTGCTGTTATGTTCGAGCATAATGCCAGACTTAACTCCGACGAACAAGGAGACGCAGATGCATACGGAATTGATTATGTAAATTTTGTGATTCCTTCTGTAATGTTGAAAAATGGAATGTTTTGTAAAGAAGATATTACTCTCTGGTAGACAACGGTGAAGGTTACTTATACATTTATTGAGTCGCTCATATCCCATTCAGAAATGAATCTGAAATATTAGGTTTCGATTCAGCAGAATCAGCGTCTATTTCTAAACGTCATCTTATGCGACCAATTCAAGGGGGTAATAATTGGTCAATTTCAACTTATCGAACAAGAATTGTAGCAAGTTATTGCTCAAGTTCTAGCTTTTCGAAAACCTGACAAACCTGATGACGAAACTAATGCTGAACTCCAAGGACAATCATTAGAATCCATTTTAGACGGTCACGAACGTATCATAATGGACCTTGATCTTCAGGATGATGCAGATGGCGTTATGGAAACAGAAGAATTCAATCGCTGTGCCCGAAGCATGAATGCCGAGAAGAAGTCTTTGTTTGATACAAAAAAAAAGACAACTATACTTATTACCGACCGAGGAGATCACCAAATCATGAAAGATTTTTATCACCGGAGGTGGTGGATGCGGCAAAACTTTTGCTTTGAAAAGGATTGTGCAGCTAATTGAACGATGTTCAACTTCTACAGCTGATTCACTTCAAAATTCGAAATTTGTAGATGTTACAGCCTTAACTAAAAAATTTAATAATGCCAAAAATAACTTAAAAATATAAAAATAGAGGGAAACTCCCGGTCTTACTGTTCAAAGATGCAGGTGTGGATGACATCGGGAACCAGCGCTGGAGACCATTCATAATTCTGCTGCCTTGCGAGCTTGATCCTGTAAGAACAAATAGCAATGGATCAATTTTTGATTTCTAATACAAACACTGACAGGGAGAGGTCGCGAGATGCAGCATGCCGATTCAACTGGGGATTAGCGGCTTCCATAAAAAATATTTTTTTGTTTGTTGTTTCACCTCGTTATTGCTTCCTCATAGAGGGAGGTTTGTAATGATCCAAATTTTCAAATTTACTTTTTTGACATGTTTCGATATAATTCGACTCCAGGAGCTCGAAAATAATTTTTTTTTAATTTTCGTGTGTGTACAGTGTATAGCTTGGAAACGAGTTGAGTTTTCAGCCAAGAAAGATGAATCATTCTCAATGAAAAAATATTTTTCACTGCGAACTGGATTTGGACCAGCAACCAACTCATTGCATGTGAGGTGCTCTACCAATTGAGCTATCGCAGTTCACCAGTGAAAATTTCAGAACATGTATTTCCTTAATTTCGATTGAAATTATTATTTTCAAGATGTTATTATTTTAAGGCCAGTTATTAATTCAATATTTGAAACTAAGTTTTTCTAAACAAAGTTTCGGTTAGACTGGTTTAATATGATAGAAATATTTTTGGATGCTTAATACCAGTATTTTCGATGTTAGATTCAACAGAGGTCTTTGTTATAGAATCGTTGATAAGTAGATAATCTACTATATCAAAATTAATTTTTATAATGCGAAATTAAATTAAAACGCGAGAAATTAGGTTCTAAAAAATTCACTGTGAACTGGATTTGAACCAGCAACCAACTCATTACATGTGATGTGCTCTACCAATTGAGCCATCGCAGCTATTTACAGAAAGAACTCAAGGTAGGACACAATTATTTTTCCTAAAAAATTCTAATAATAAATCTCTTGGCACTTTTTTAAGCGTTCTTTTCCAAATTTAATATATCATATTTATTTTAATTTTTAATTTTTTAGAAACTTTGAGCATTTGATAAATTTTGATAATTTTATAAATTGTGAACATTTTTGAAATTTTGATAGTTTTATAAGTCTTGAACATTTTAGAAATTTTAAAACTTTTTAAACATTTTTGAAATTTTAGATATTTTATAAATTTTCGTTATTTTATAATTTTTGAAAAATTGAGAAGTTTATATAATTTTAGAAATTTTCAACAGTTTCGAAATTTTGATAATTTTACCAATTTTAATAATTTTTGAAAATTTTAGATATTTCAGACATTTTGGACATTTAGAAATTTTGGTAAAGTTTGGAATTTTTGAAGGTTTAAAAATTTTGAACATCTTAGAAATTTTGAAAATATACGGAAATTTATATGTGTAAAACGCATTTTACGCACACTGTGTAGAAAAAATTCTCATAAACGCCTACGTTTCATAAATTTACATCAGATTAGAATATTTGATCATGATACAAGAGAACAAAAATAATTTATAAGCAAATTATTTGTTAAAAGTGTGTTTTCTATAATTTTCTATAATTTTACGTTTTTCTAAGTTATGTTTCAAGAAATTTGGATGTAAACAATATTATAATAAAGGAAATTTCTGCTAAGACCATTCTTGTAATATTATAAACAAATTTAATGAACAAATGTTTATTATTCAGGCATTTGTTGACAGAAGTATTCGTTTTTAGGAAGTCAGTTTTTTTAATTAGGAACCTCATGATAATTTCAGCAAAATTCATAACTTGTTGATAAATTTTATGATTTTTTTATCAAATATAATAAGCAAATGCATTATTCGGGCATCTATCAACGAAATAATTCTTTTTTTTCAATGCCTGTCCTGTTAATTGGGAGCCTCATGATAATGTTAGCAACATTCATAATTACATGATAAATTTCATGTTTTTTTTTTCTTACAAATTTAATAAACAAATGCACTAATGTGTCAACTGAAAAGTTCGTTTTTTTCGCCGACAGGTGCCCAAATAATGCATTTGTTCAATAAATTTGTTAAAGAATATAAACAATTTATCAACTAACTATGACTACTGATGGAATTATCATCGAGTCCACGATTGAAAGGACTCACATTGGAAAAAAAATACAGTTTTTTTCGTTGACAAATGTCTGAATAATGCATTTTGAAATTAAATATGTTAAAAAATAAAACAATTTAACTAATAATGAATGTTGCTGAAATTATCGTAAAGTTTCCAATTAAAAGGACCGTCATTGAAAAAAACTAGTTTTTCCGCCGACAAATACCCGAATAATGCATTTGTTTATTAAATTTTTTCCATGAAATTAATTCAAAAATTATTAATTTCGCTGCAATTATCATAAGGTTAATAATTTAAAAAATTGACATAGAAAAAAGCGAATTTTTCTGTCGATAAATGCCTGAATAATGCACTTGTTTATTAAATTTGTTTGGCATATTAACAAGAATAATCTTAGAAAAAATTTTATTTATTATAATATTGTTGAAATGCAAACTTCTAGCAAAACAACTTAAAAAACTTAAAATTATTGAAAATTATAGGAAACATACTTTCAACAAATAATTTGTTTATACAATTTTTTTCGTTCATCGTATCATGATGGAATATCTTTAAGTAATGTGAATTTATGTAATGTGGACGATTACAAAATTTTTCTATTATTGACGAGCACCGGGAACATCAAATATAAAAAACTGCCATGTTTTTCTTCATATTTGTTTATTGATAAAAAAATCGACAAACTAGATTAAATATCAGGCTCGAAAATTTTCTTTGAAATTTCATCTCCATTTTTCGAATTGTTTGCGTCCAAATGAATACGTCCATAGTATTTCGCAGCCGTATTTTAACTTAAGGGCTATGTTCCAAATCTTCCCAGGATCACCCTGTGGAGAATTTTCTGCATCTGCTAAATAATTTTTATGATCATCTTTGGCCATTTTTTCAACGATTTTTCAAATTTCCTTGAGAGCCTTTATATCCGAAGCCGATTTGTTTATTTTATCTCGCAATTTGTATTTGATTTTTAAATAGTTTTTTAATGTATTAGAAAACCAGATAGGGTAATGATTGGCAGAGAAGTTATACTTCAGAGTAGGAATAGTTTCACACATTTCCTTTAGTATTACGTGATAAAGATATTTGCACGCATCCTCCGAATCATTAATCTTATACAACTCATCCCAATTAATTTGAGCTAAGTTTAAGTATAGACACGAATAGTCTTCTTTTTTCAAATCAAATCTGTTTTTACAATCTATCTTAAACTTACGAAGTGCGTCGTTTTTCAGGCAGTTACAATCTATTAGTAAAGTGGGATGGTGCTCATCCTCATTCACCATAGTATCTGAAGTAGTTTTTACTGTACACATAGTATTTGCAAAAACTAAGTATGAACATCTATTGTTTTTGTTCAAGATTTTATTGTATTGGGTTAAATCCATAGATTCAGCAAGTTCGCATTGTTTATCCGTCCTAATATCTGAGATAAAACCTTCACAAGAATCATTGTAGTTTCTTATATTGAAATCTCCAGCAATAATAAATTTTCCCTGATATAATGATCCTGAAAAATCCATTTCCCCTGTAAATACTAGAAATTCGTCAAGCTCTAACGCTGGAGGTATATATAGAACAACTATTATTAAAGAATCGAAGTTTTTAGACATTTTTGTAGCAACAATATTTATGCTAGGACAATGATTTTTCAAACTAATCAATGGTATTTCTATTGACTTAAAATGTGTATTTATTGCTACAAGAACTCCCCCACTATTTTTTCCAATTCTATCATCTCGGTAGCATATATATTTACTTATTTCAAATAGTTCTGTGGAGTAAACCCTTGGGCTCAGCCAAGTTTCTGTAAATAAAATTAAATCAAAGTTATTAGTAGCTTAAAACAAACAAACCTTCTCCATCTTTGTATTTAACCCCCTAACATTCTGATAGCAAATACTTAGCTTTTTCCTTTCCTGCATCCTTGTCTTCCACTAGAGTTTTCTTCCTGTCTTCTTTTCCAATTATGACAGGTACTTCTTGCCGATACGCTATTCGAAGATGCACTTCCCCCTTTAACATTCTCTTGGTCAAATCCTGATCTAGATTCTGAAGTTCCTCTTTCTGCATTTTTGTTCTGTCTGGAGTGCATCTGATTCCCTTCAGAATCCCCACTTTCTGCCCCTTCAGTACTGTCGATATAGTTTTGTGTAGGTTTCTCGCCTGCATTTCCGTGTCTAAGATTAACTTTATTGGCCTTGGATTCGTCCTGTTCTGTAATATTTTGCCAATTCTGTAGAATTGTTTACCTTTCAGCACAAACTCAGAATCAAAACATTTCATAATTGTCAAAAAGTTTTCGGACTCACTCTTCTTATTTGCAGTGTCCATTTTCTCCCCATAAACTTCTGTCACACCGAAAATTATGAGTTTGTTTCTTCTACTATTTCTGTCTTCCACGTCATGGATACAGGAATGGTAATTACTTGCACCGTCCTGGGTCAGGGCTATTGTTTCGCACGCCGTACTTTCAACCTGGTTAACTCGCTCTTCCAATACAGAAAACCGATCTTCCATATTTTTAACCCTAACATCAATGATTTTGTGGTCTTTTTGAATATTATCAATCCGATGTTTCACTTTCCCGAAGCCTTTTTCCATTGCCTGCCCTCGACTATCGATTTTGTCCACTAATCTATCCAATCTCTTATCGAGCATTTACTTTAGAGACGCAAAGTCAACAACATCTATGTCGTCACTTTTCGTCGAATTCGCAGGTGAATTTGCACGAGCACCACAGCAAGAGACAAGCGAACCATCTTTCTCATCCTCGTTCCACAATTTGAATGATATGTATTTTGGCATCCAGAACTCCTATACAGGGTGTCCAAAAAGTCCCGGGACGGCTGAATATTTCCTCAAGTAAGATATTCTACAGGGCGGTCAAGGTGATTCTTGAAGGAACTTTCAACAAGGAATTCAATGGTGACCTTTATCTTGATCTTGACCATGACCTTTACGGTCATTTCAAGGTCAAATTGATTTTTTTAAATGGGAACCTCTATTTTTGACCCCGGGAACTGAGAGAGCGGAAAATTTTACGTCCAGATATGACCTTGAGTAATCCGAAATTTGACCTGGGAAGGTCATGGCAAGGTCAAACAACGTACAGCAGGATGACTCGACCAGAATGCATTTTTGAAGAAAATGTCCTGGTGAAGGTTCTGGTCATAGACAAGGTCAAAGTCACCAATCGATCGGGAGTATAAAATGCTACAACTCTTGCGTTGAACATTTTCTTCATAAATGCATGCTGGTCAAGTCATCCTGCTGTACGTTGTTTGACCTTGCTATGACCTTCCCAGGTCATGTTTCGGATTACTCAAGGTCATATCTGGACGTAAAATTTTCCGCTCTCTCAGTTTCCGGGGTCAAAAATAGAGGTTCCCATTTAAAAAAATCAATTTGACCTTGAAATGACCGTGCAGGTCATGGTCAAGATCAAAATAAAGGTCACCATTGAATTCCTTGTTTAAAGTTCCTTCAAGAATGACCTTGACCGCCCTGAAAAATATCTTACCTGAGAAAATATTCAGCCGTCCCGGGACTTTTTGGACACCCTGTATATATCTAACGGTTGAATTACATTTGACTCTTCGCTGCACAGTTTATAATGACATACCTCAACTCCTGGTATTGATAGAAGATTTTTTTCACGATTAGCCATTATATTTTGATAGATAATATTTTATCAAGGTTTCACATCAAGTCTAACCGAGAATAATATAGTATTTTGGTCTAACAAGGAGGGTTAGGTTGGTGTCCGACGCCGATTTTTTTGTAACTTTGCAGATGAAAAGAGAATCCCAGACTATAAAAAAAAATTAATTTTTTAGGCAATCGTTCATATTTAGGGGTGGAAATCACCCCTTCTATATTTTTGATACTTTTACTGTTTTAAGAGGTATCATTGTTTTTTCTTTCTTGTTTTTGCACAAAATTGTTCTAATTGATTCTATATTATAATATTATCTTGAGTTTTAAAAATATTTACCCCCTAGAGTATGATAATTCAACAAATTTACCCCTATAGGATGCTTCGCCATATGACACATAGTTTAAGATTTTGGACTTTGTTGCTGCAAACATCTAGTTTTGATAGTTATATTAAGAATTAGTAGTCTTATTCGAAATAACCCCTAAATGATGTGCCATCCACCCCTTTAGTATTATCAATAATAAAAAATAATGGCACATGTTCTTATATTAATAAACCCTTGTTATGTGAAAACTACCCCTCAAAAACTTTTTATGTTTTGTTTAGCAGGCGATTTTAATGACAATACATATATAACAGAACTGTTGAAAGAATTTTCATTTAGGTTCAGGCACGTACATATTTCCATTAAAAATTGGACACACATACACGTACCCTTTCGCATATCGTCCCTCTGAACCTTATTGCTCAAGGCTTTCGACTTACAATATATCTTCTACGAAATAAAAAATAAATGGAAAAAACAAACAAAATATTGCCTTCAGAATTTTTGTGAGACACAACTTATTATTTAGACCGTCAAATGAATAATTCTCAATTAGTTTGTTTTTACGTATGTCATACGGTCTCATTCAGATAATAATAACGACAATATTAAAATTGGATCATTTTTTAATAATAAGATAAATTGTCGTTATTATTATCTAAATGAGGCCGTATGACATACGTAAAAACAACCTAATTGACAAAATATTGACTGTTTACAAGTTGGGTGTCTGATATGATAAAAATATTATCATTTTGGCATTTCAAATAAAGCTGTACAAATATAAAATTATCAGGAATGTATATAAGCCATTATCAGGCTTGTATATAAAGCGAAAGAAAAGAACATTTGTTCAGTCACATTTGCTTCTTTTTCTATTGTGCGAAGTATTACTAATAAAATAAGAATCAATCCATTAAATATAATATCGTTATTGACAATAACGTTCAA
>CAKNYM010044153.1:46553-91379 GCA_932195095.1 Andricus curvator
AGTTATATTATTATTGATTGTCCAAACTAAATATTTTAATTCATTACATACAAAAATGTCATATTAATAACTAAATTTTTTATTTATTGATAATACTAAAGGGGTGGATGGCACATAATTTAGTGGTTATTTCGAATAAGACTGATAATTCTTAATAGAATTAATTATCAAAACTAGATGTTTGCAGCAACAAAGTTCAAAATCTTAAACTATATGTCATATGGCGAAGCATCCTATAGGGGTAGATTTTTTGAATTATCATACTCTAGGAAGTAAATATTTTTAAAACTCAAGATAATATTATAATATAGAATCCATTAGAACAATTTGGGGCAAAACAAGAAAGAAAAAAAATTATACCTCTTACAACAGTAAAAGTATGAAAAATATAGAAGGGGTGATTTCCACCCCTAAATATGAACGATTGCCCAAAAAATTAATTTTTTTATATAGTCTGGGATCCTCTTTTCATCTGCAAAGTTACAAAAAAATCGGTGTCGGACACCAACCTAACCCCCCTTGTAAGATAAATTATACAAGCAGGACTGTTATGTGACAGTGATCCCACAACACACACTTGTATCACTGAATCATCAATTCATCAAATAAAAATAAGTCCCTCATTATCAATGTACTTCAAGATTCCTTTCCGGTCCATGGTACTATTTTAAATCCTTTAATGCTAGAAACTTCACTTCCACGGCCATACATCATCCAAACGCTAACACATTATAAAGTTTTCCAGTTTCTAACACGTTATAACATTTTGAGTATAGAAACCCAACAACCACATCTTCATCAATCCCACTCCAAAATAAGGTCCCAATCCGTCCTTAATTATCCAAAACACTCGAGAGAGACTCAATGCACGTCCTTCACAAAATCAGTATCAATATATCCGAAAAATCAGCCAACGGGATAATTAATTATATGCAGCACGACACGACACAGTTCTACTCACAAGCCGCCATTTTCCAAAAAGGTTGAATTTAAAGTAGCTTTTAGGGAACTTGAATTTACTTCTTTTATTAGCCTATCTGTAACCAGTTATTTTTTTTTCTTGAGTAACGTAACTGTAACGAGTTACTTAAAAATAAAAACTTACGGCTTGAAGATGCAGGTGTGGACAGAGATGAGGTAGGTGAGGGTGGGCCCTGGGGCAAGCGCTGATAACCATCATTATATCCCGGAGTTTACGAGCTTAATTCTGTAAGAGCAAATAGCAATGGATCAATGTTCGATTCTTAATACTTAGGAAAAAAATCTAAATTCCCGTATATTTTCAAAATTTTCAAAATTATAAAAATTATCAAAATTTCAGAAATGTATAAAATGTTCAAATTTCTCAAGTTTGCTAAAATTTGTAAAATATTCAAAATGTGTAAAATATTCAAAATTGTCAAACTTATCAAAATTTCTAAAATTACTTAAATGTTGCAGAGTTACAATATTGTCAATATTTCTAAAATTATAGAATCGTCTCAAATTTTCGAAATTTCTAAACATCCCAAAATTTCAAAATTTTCCAACATTTCTGACATTTCCAAAATGTCTGAAATATCTAAAGATTTCAAAAATTATTAAAATTGGTGAAATTATCTTCGAAATAATTACGAAACTCATGTCGACTGCGTTTCTTGGCCCAATTTCATGTTTTATTTTCAAAATTAAGTTTTCCAACAAAGAAATTAAGAAATTTTTTTAGAATTTCCTTTTGTTAATGTAAATAATGGATATTATATTAATTAATGCTTTAAAAGGTGGCAGTACATAACTAGATAACAAGCAATAACAATATATTTACTGTATATTACAGTGGTCTGAAAACACCAAATTTTTAAAAATCGAAAATGACTAGTACTCAAAAATATTTTATTATGAGAAATTGTTTGTTATTATCATAATAAGAAATTTTGGACATCATTGTAACACCATGGAACTAGTTTTTATTACAAATTTCATATTATTATTATATAATACGGTATGTATGTGTAGAAGCCAATATAAGAGAGATTGTGAATTAATATATGTACATAATAAAACCAAAAATTGAACACATTAATTTGAAATAATCACAAATCTCCTTTCGACTACGTCTTTTGCCCCAATTTTATGTTGTATTTTCGAAATTCATTTCTTGTAACCCAGGCATGGTTTCTGCTTAGATGAAGAAATTTCAGAATCGTTTTTTCTATTTTTGTATGGATTTAGAAAATTTTGGAAAGTTGGTGAGAAAGTTAATTGTAAAATCTATGGTAAATATGAATAATAAAATGTTTGACAATGATAGAACTTTTAAAAATTTGAGAGTTTTATAGAAATTTGAGAATTTTATAGAAATTTGAGAAATTATAAAAATGTTAGAATTTTTAAAAATTTAAAAACTTTGAAAATTAAAAAAAAATTGAAACCATTAGAAGTTTGAAAATTTTTCAAACATTTTAAACATTGGATGAATTTTGATAATTTTATACATTTTGGACATTTCAGAAATGTTGATAATTTTATCAATTTTGAACATTTCAGAAATTTTGATAATTTCAAAACTTTTCAAAAAATTTAGATATTTTAGAAATTCTGTTAATTTTATAAATTTTGAAAATTTGAGAAGTTTTTATAATTTCAGAAATTTTCAACAGTTTCGAAATTTGGATCATTTCACCAATTTTAATAATTTTTGAAAATTTTAGATATTTTATACATTTTGGAAATTTCAGAAATTTTGTTAAATTTAGAAATTTTTGAAACTTTGAGATGATTCTATAATTTTAGGAATGTTGACAATATTGTAAGTTTGGAACATTTTAGAAATTTTTATAATTTAAAAAATTTGGAACATTCTAGAAATTTAGATAATTTAAAAGATTTAAATAACGTTAGAAATTTAAAAATTTTGAACATTAATTTCAGAAATTTGAATGATTCTAGAAATTTTTAACATTTCATAAAATTCAGAAATATTAGAGATTTTGATAAGTTTGAAAATTTGAAATATTCTACAAACTTTGAATATTTTACAAATTTTAGAAAATTTACCAAATTTTAGAAAATTTACCAAATTTTAGAAAATTTTACAAATTTTAGAAAATTTGATAAAATTGAACATTTTGTAAAATTCAGAAATTTTGAACATTTTAGAAATTTTGAACATCTTGGAAATTTTGAAAATATACGGAAATTTAGATGATCAAAAAATTTTCAAAATTTTTGGAAAGTTTCGGTACCACAGTTTTTGCGGTGACACATCATATTATATTTAAGGACACGGCTGACCAAAGGAGGTCACTACCACTTGAGAAGGCGCCGCTCGCGAGTATAGTGCTAATTACTTTTTTATTCGATAACTCACACAATTTCATCGTCCAAACATCAAAAGTGCGCTTTCAAATGCATCCTAACGACATCCAAACGATTGGTAAAAAATTTAAAAAAAAAATGAAAATTTTTTCCGCAGCGTGGAGTTAAAACTCCAATTTTGAAAACTCAATATCTTTTTGAGTTTTGCCGTGAACACAAACAAAATTGGCTTCCAAACGCATCTTAACGACATCCAAATGATTCCATCAAACAAAAGTTGGATATTTAATTGTTGGTGTGCTCTTGGTAATATCGGGGAGAGTGGTCCTAAGTCGGCACTGCGGATTAAGATGGAACCGTCGCGTTTCTCAGAGATGGCGAGCGTGTGGGCTTAACCATTTTGTCGTTTGATAGGTTGGTAGACATGGACGTAATTTACGCTGACAATGGTCACTTTAGTTTTCGCTTGACAGCGCGAGCGGGGTATACATTTTTCGTGCAAACAAAATTTTTCGTATGCGTAATAGCATGAAATTTGTAAACATTCGTAGTGGTCCTAAGTCGGCACCAAACAGTTGGTCCTAAGTCGGCACCTTTTTTTTGTTGCTTTTGTTGTTATGTGTGTATTATTTTATTTTGTTGTGTTTCAATTCCATGTCACTGGTCTCTTCTTGCCTTTTTTTTTTGTTTGGTTGTGTTTAGACTGCATGTTGCTTGTATTTGGTAGATGTCCTTTCATTTTCTGTGTGTTTCTTATTGTCTTTTCTCATTGACAATATTCTACATGTTTGTTCATTGTAAATGGTTTGAATTTGTCAATTTTTTCCTAAAACTTACATAACCTGCCATTTTTCTTGCATTTGAGCGGAAAAAATTATGTGCCAACTCATGACCAGGGGGTGCCGGCTTAGGACCACCATTTTGAGAAATAACAAAAATCGAATTCTTCACTTTGTGCTGCGTTGCAATCGCAAAAATCACTCCACGCTGCTCTCAACGACATAGAATTGTAGATAGAGGATCGTGCTACTTGACCAAAGACATTAAAGCACTATTAAACCATTTTTACGCTCTGGTTTTGAAAAAAACTCTTGCTGTGCCTACCTAGGACCACTCTCCCTTATATTTATCTCGCGCTTTGCGCTCGGTCTTTGTATTTTCCCACATTTGTACACAGACTATTTAAAATTAAAGGTCAAAGCATCGACAACTGTAATTTGGTGATTGTGAATTCTCTTTTGTTAAAGCTCACCCAGCCTTAACGAACACATTCTCATCACGAATCTCGTGTTTCGCGCTCGATTTTGTCCAAAATGTGAACTTTTCTACATTATGTTCAACACTAGTATATCAAATGTGATATTACATTTATTTATGTAGCTCGACTTGGGACTGCTTATTCAGATATTGCAAAATAAAGTACAAATTTTATTCTTCATGATTAATTTATTATTTGTACTTCATTTTGTATTAATTTTTATTCTCAATTAATTTTTTTTGTATCTAGCGTTGATTTGGTTTATCAGATTTAGTGATTATTTCTAATGTTGTTTACGAACCAATAAAACAAAAACTACGCTAATTGTAGATCTTTTTTTTGGTGCACAATTTTTGTCTTCTCGTGTTTTTCGAATCTTGCATAGTTTGACCGCAAAATGAAATGATTGATTTATCATCATTTAATGTGCTATCAAAATGAGTATTTCCGATTTTTCAAGAAAATTCAAAAAGTTATTATGACAGTCTTGTAGGACTTTCAAGAAGCAACATTTTCTTCTATTGATTTTTCTTATATCGTGCGATGTTTGGCTTAAAATTTTCATTTTCGTTTGTTTCTTCGTTCGAATTTCCGAGTACTGTGAATAGCCGTACGTAGAATTTTTATATCTTGAAAAAAATTATCTCAAAAATTTTGAAAATGCTCTATATTTTTGAATTTTTGTCCAAAATGGCTGGCTAACGAACTTAACCTTCAGTTTCCCATACTAAGAGAGTATACCAAAGACTCGAAGACAGAGACATTCGTAAAAACCTGTTTTTCTGGTTCAGAGGATCTTGAAACGTGGACATATTTAATTTAAAACAAAGACATTTTTTTTATTTTCCAAATTATTTTCCTTAAAAAAAAACTGAATTAAGTCGTTGAAACCACCCAATCGCAAACTTTCCTTTTCCTACTCTACTATAGTCAAATTTTCAGTCAAAGAGATGGACCTTGAAAAAAAATGTTAAGAAAGTAGTTCAATGACCATCCAAGTAGTTGAATTTAAAAATTTTAAAAATCTGTTTTGAGCCAAACATAAAATAGTTAGATTATCAGTTGGAAAATTAAATTTATGAAAAAAAGAGTTTTCTACAAAGTAGTTAAACTTTCAACCCATGAGGTGAAGTTTCACCACAAATGATTAATCTTAAACTAGAATAGTTAAATTTTCAATTTAAAAAATTACATTTTAATTTAATTAAATTAATTTAATTCTTTACCAAAAAGATGAGTTCTCAACAAATAATGTAATAGCAGATATTTCAAACAATAAGGATGACTCTTTAATAAAATTGTTGAATTTGCAACCAAATAATAAAATTCATAACCGAAAGTATAATCGTCAGGAGGAAGGGAGTGGAAGAAAAGAAATATAAATACAAGACAGATACATCGCAAACAAGAATATTATTATTATTATCGAATAGTTAAAGAAATGAATTATACTAAAACCAAAATAATTCTATTTTTAAATTTGTTCCTATAGTCAAAGAATTTGATAATTAATTTTTTTTAATTTTTATTATATTCATACAAGTCAGGGATTTTGAAAAAAATCTTGCAAGGGTCAGAAAATTTCTATAATAGGCACTTTAAATAACAAACAAATTTTTTTTTTCTTTTTAATAATTCCCTAACTTTAGTGGGACCAATTTTTGATTTTCCCTGACCATGGATATTCAAGTACCAGAATGTTAATCTTGTAACAATTTTAACTTAAAAACTCTCATACAAAGAATAAAACACTTTCAAATTAAAATAAAAACATTTCTAATTTATTATCCTTGACAGTTATTTAAAGTGCCTCTTATGGGAATTTTCTGACTTTTCAAAGATTTTTTTCAAAATCCCTGAGTTTTCTTAGTCAGTAACTTTCCCTGACTGGCCACATTTTACAAATAGTTTGGGATAACTTAGTCAAATTTCGACCATTTCTAATCAATAAAAGCTCATTACACAAGGAATCGAACTCGCATTCAATACATTTTGTTAAAATTCAAATAAGTTTCGAGAGAATTTTGGGCTACCTAGCTAAAAAAGTTGCCAACTTTTTGGTTGTTTTGGAAGCATCTTGACTAATTAATATTTCAATGTTTCATGTTTCGTCCAAGATTAACATTCTGGTATTTGAATATCCATGGCCATGGAAAATCAAAAATTGATCAGAATAAAGTTAGGGAATTCTTCGAATGAAAAAGGGGAATTCCGGTTCGGTGAAATATAGAGGTGGACGTAGGCGAGGTGCCAAGGAGGTTTTGGACGGTGTATGGAAAGGAAAGTGGAAGGAAAAGGGTGAGGTGCTTAGTCGATAAAAGTGACGGTGTGACTGTGGAAGTGAATGTGAAGAGAAAAGTAAACGTGGAAGGTGAAAACCGGGTAGAGAAAAAAGTGGCACGTGGAAAGACAGGTTAGATGCGAACCGGAAGCTCGAAAAACGAGGAGAGAGGTGACAGCGCCTCCAAGTGGAGACAGCGGAAAGCAGTCGTGTGGCGCGAAATTTGATTGGAAGTGAAGTAGAGAGCAGAGCACAGCTGGAGCGTGTGGAAGAAAGGGAGGGTAAAAGAAGATAAGAGAAAGGGGCACAGGCTCGATGGATTCAGAAGGAAAAGCGATGGGAGTAGTCAAGAAGGAGGTGGAAGGAAGTGGAAAGGTAATGAAAGAATTTTGGAGAGTGTTGGAGGCAATGAGAAAGCAGGAGTGCCTCTTGGAGGATATGAGACAGGACTGGGAAAAAGAGAGAACACGAGGTAGAGTGGAGAGGGATATTAACAGGAGAAGATTTGAAGAGGTGATGTAGAAGTGGGAGGAAAAATTCGGGCAGCTGGAAATGAAAGAAGAAACGGTTACTAGAGGAAGAGAGAGGAAGGAGGCAAGCTGCCAGATGGAAGAAGAGGACAGGAAGTGGTGGGATCCTCCAAGGAAATTGGCAAAGGCAGAGTGGGAGACAGAGAGGAGAGGGAGAAAAGGAAAAGGAGAGTGAGAGTTCTGGGAATAAGGAAGGGAAACGAGCTGACAAATGTCGTGGGGTGCCTGGCAGTGCACACGAAGGTAGTTGCAAAAATAGGGAACTCATGGAAAGTGGATGGCGGGATGACCCTGCAGCTGAAGTCATGGGAAAATAAAAAGGACTTATTGAATGCGAAGGGAAACCTGGAAGGCTCGGGTCTGTGGCTCGAAGATGATTTGACGGAAAGAGAGGAGGAGGTCCAGGAATGGCTAAGGAAAGAAGAAAGAAGACGACTGAAGAGCAGTAGAAGAATAAGGGCAGAATGGTGGAGCAGCGTGAGGAAGAGGCATCAGTGTGGGAGGATGAAGCGGAGTGGGGGAGAGTGAATTGAGAAAGAGCTGCTAAGTTATAGTGTGGGTTATGTGAGAGTTGACTGGATATTTTATTGTAGGGATGAGATGTTGGTATGAAGATTAAAGTAAGATAAGAAAACTGTAGGCTTCCATTTCTATAGGATCTATAGGTTCCAGAATTTGAGGTAAAGGTTAAGAGTTGATATATCACTGTAGATGAAAGGAGGCTGTATTGGATTGTTGAAGACACCAAAACCCGAAAAGGAGGAGTATAATAAAGACTGATTGAATTGATTTAAATGAAAAAATTTGTGTTGAAGATGATTTATTCTAGTTGAAAATTCATCTTTTTGGTTTCACATTTTTTTTTATTGTATAATAATTTTTTTAATTCCAAATATAACTTTGTGTATTAAAGATTCATCATTTTTTCGATAATGGATCTTTATTAATTGAACTATTTTTGTTAAAAATTTACTTTTTTGGTTCAGGGTTCGTCTCTAGATAAAAAATTGCGTGATCATAGTCATGTGAAAAATATTTACAATTCCAGACTATCTTATTGGCGGGGCTTAGTGAGATAACAAATTTTAGTCAGCATCATGTTATTTATTCAACTAGAAGAGCATTTTTACATTCTCATCATAGAAGGTATTTTGAATGAAAATTCAAAGAGAGAATTTTCAAAATTTTGGAAAAAACTTTTTTCAGGATTTAAAAATTCTACGTGCGGTTTTTCGTAGTACGTAATAAAAATTGATCTAAATGACTTTTTGCCATGAAAAACAAATTACCAGAGTTACAGCATTTACAAAATTGAAAGAAAAACGAAAATGAAAATTGTAAGCCAAACAACGCACGATATGAGAAAATTCAAGCAGAAAAAAACGTTAATTTTTAACACAGAAACAGAGTTCAGTTTCCTACGTGAAAAGTTGAATTTTCAACAAAAAGATGGATTCTCAACGAAAAATTAAATAGTCGACATTTAAACAACAACAAAAGACAAATTTTAAACGAAATAATAGAATTCCAACCAGAGTAGAATTTTCAAAAAAAAAGAATCGAATTTTCAACAAAATAGTTGAATTTTTGACCCAAAAGTTGAATTTGTAAGCTAAAAAGATAAATTCTTAACCAAAAGAAGAATTTTTTGTAAAACAGTTGCATTTTCAACCCGAAAACATACGTTTGCATTAAAAAAATTTAATTTTCAAGCGAAGTTGCATTTTTAACCAAAAATAAGAATTTTCAACTAAAAGGATTAGTTGTCTACCCATGAAGACGAATTTTTAACTAAGAAAGATAAATTTTCAAGAAAATTTTAAGGTGAAAAATTAATTTTAAATTAAATAATTAAATCAAAATAACACATTTTTCACTTCCTACAGTCACATTGTTTAACCAAACATTTGTAATTTTACCCAAAAAATATGAAATTTTTATGCCGGAAAAAATTAATTTTCAAGCCAAAAGGACGAATTTTCAATAAAAAAGTTATTATCCACACAAATTTGAAATTTTTATAAAAATAGTTAAATTTTTAACAAAATACATGAATTTTCAACCAAATGGTTGAATTTTCAAAACGAAAATATTAATTTTTAATGATAAAGTTAATTTTTAGCCAAATAGTTCAATTTTCTGTCATTTTCAAATCATAAGAACGAATTTTCTACAAAAGAGTTAAATTTTCAACAAAAAAGTTAATTATCGACAAAATTTGGACTTTCTACAAAATACTTGAATTTTTAACAGAAGAAATTATTTTTTAACCAAATGGTTGAATTTTCATACCAAAAATATTAATTTTCAACAAAAAAGTTAATTTTCATCAAAAAAGTTAATTTTCAACCAAATAGTTGAATTTTCTGGCATTTTCAATCCAGAGACGAATTTTCTACAGAACAGTTAAATTTTCAACAAAAAAGTTAATTATTAACCAAATAGTTGAATTTTCTATCAACATTTTTTAATTTTCCACCCTCTAAAAAAAAAAGAATTAGAAAGAAAATATTTAAATTTTCAACGAGAGGTGAATTTTCAACTAAAATTATGAATCTTCAACCAAACAACTGAATTTTTAAGAAAGTAGGTAAACCATCAAATTAGTTGTTGCGTTTCCTACAAGAGAAGACAAATTTTCAAAAAAAAATAAGCCTTCAGAATTTTTTTCACCAAAAGAGATGAATTTCTCAACCAAAATCAACATTTTAGAACAAAAAAAAAAACAAGATGAGTTTTTTACAAAACAGTTGCATTTTCAAACCAAAAATATGATTTTTTCACAAAAAAGTTACTTTTCAACCAAATAAAATAGTTGAATTTTCAACAAAATGGATGCATTTTGAACCAAAATAGATGAATTCTCAATGAGAAATATAAAGTTGTTGATATCATCACAATCAAAAAAGATTTTTGTTTGAAATCAAACACAGTTGAATTCAATCAAAAAAGACAACTTTTAATTTTCAACAAAAATGAAAACAAATTAAAATTGAAAATAAAAAAATAAAAAAATCGACAAGGTCGAATTTCGAAACAAGAAAGAAAAAATTTTCCGCTGAATTGTTGAATTTTCCAGTCAAGAAGATGAATTTTCTACAAAACAATTGTATTTCCAAATTTAACATATGAATTTTCAACAAAAAAGTTACTTTTCAACCCAATAAAATAGTTGAATTTTTAACAAAATCCATGAATTCTCGACCAAAATAGATGAAAATAAATTAATAATATTACAATTAAAAAAGATTTTAATTTGAAATCAAACACAGATGAATTCAACCAGAAAAGACGAATTTTCAACAAAATATCTGGATCGTCAACTAACGGAGATTAATTTTCTATCCATAACTGACGAATAAACCTTCCTTAATAGAAGATAATTTACAAAAAATCCAAAGTAACTGAAATTAAAGTTTCAAGTTTCTGCAAAAATCGTAACTAAGTTACGTTAAAAGTTACTTTTTAAAAAATTAACAAAGTTACCTTAAAAGTTATAAATAACGTAACTTTTCAGAAACTTATTTCTTGCTATCAAGTTATTACCCCACCTGCTTAAAAAGTGTTAAATTGAAAAGGGCGCTAAATTTAAATGATAAAACAACTCAAAGTAATAGAAAACATATTATTCCAATCAAAGAAGATTAATAACGTGAATGCACAATGAATGTTGTTTCTAAATATATTCAAAACACTTTTTACTTGTGTTTTCAAGTCAAAAAGATAAATTTTCAACTAAAAAAATAAATTTTTAACTAAATAGTTACTTGAATTTTCAACCTAAAAGATTAATTTTCTACCATAAAAGACTCATTTCCAACAAAGTACATGAATTTTCTTCTGAAGAAATCAATTTTCAACTGAAATTAGAATAGTTAAAATGTCAGAAAAATAAATGTTCAACCAAAAAAAAAAACGAATTTTCAACAAAATATTTTTTTTTCATAAAAAAAAATTATTTTTTATCCAAAAATATAAGAATTAAATTTTCAGTCAGGATAATCAAATTTCAACCGAAAAAATTAATTCTTAACAAAATAATTCAATTTTTAACTAAAAAATATAAATTTACAAACCAAAAATATAACATTTCAATGAGCAGTTAGAAAAGTAAATTTAAAAAAAACGAGTTTTCAGCAAAATTAATTTTCAACTAAAAATATAAGTTTTCAAGCGAAAATTTAATAGTTATATCTTCAGTTAAAAAGATTAATTTTTGACTAAAAAGAAACGAATTTTCAACAAAAAAATTAATTTTTAATCACAATGATGAATTTTCAACCAAAAATATGAAATTTTGACCAAATAGTGAAGTTTTCGATCCAAAAGATGAATTTTCTATCGTCAAAAAAAAAGAATTTTTAACTGAATAATTTTTTCCCCATTAAAGAAATGAATCCTTAACAAGAAACAGAATAGTTACATTTTCTATTAAACAGATAATTTTTTAACGAAAAATATTACTTTTTCATCAAAAAAGGTAAATTTTCCACAAAAAATGGAATAGCTAAAGTTAATTTTCAACTAGAATGATGAATCTTCAACTAAAAAAAATTTAATTTTTAACCAAATACATGAATTTTAAACTAAAAAGATAAATTTTCTACCAAAATAAAGTAGGATAATTTTCAGTTAATGAAAAAAATTTCAACAAAAAAAAAACAATTTTCAACAAACTCTTTCAACAAAAAAGGCCGATTTTTAGCAAATAGTTAAATTTTCACCGAAAATGGATACATTTTCAACTAAAAATAGAATAGTTAAACTTTCAGTTAAAAAATTAATTTTAAATAAAATTAAAGTAAATTTTCAACGTAATAGTGTAATTGTCAACCAAGAAGATTAAATTTGTATCAAAAAAGATAAATTTTCGACAAAAAACGGAACAGTTACATTTCCAGTTGAAAAAATTAATTCTAAATAAGAAAAAACTCATTATCAACCAAAAAGACCAAAAAGACTCATTTTCAACAAAGTACATGAATTTTCATCTGAAGAAATCAACTTTGAACTAAAATTAGAATATTTAAAATTTCAGAAAAATAAATGTTCAACCGAAAAAAAAACAAATTTTCAACAAAATATTTTTTTTCATTAAAAAAAAAATTATTTTTTATCCTAAAATATGAGAATTAAATTTTCAGTCAGGACAATCAAATTTCAACCGAAAAAATTCATTCTAAAAAAAAAATCAATTTTAAAGTAAAAAATATAAATTAACAAAGTCTTCAGCAAAATTAATTTTCAACTAAAAATATAAATTTCCAAGCGAAAATGGAATAGTTATATCTCCAGTTAAAAGGATTATTTTTAACTCAAAAGAAACGAATTTTCAACAAACAAAAAATTAATTTTTAATCACAATGATGAATTTTCAACCAAAAATATGGAATTTTGACCAAGTAGTGGAGTTTTTAATCCAAAAGATGAATTTTCTATCAACAAAAGAACGAATTTTCAACTACATAATTTTTTTTTTTCATTAAAGAAATGAATTCTTAACAAAAAACAGAATAGTTGAATTTTCTATTAAACAGATAATTTTTTAACGAAAAATGTTACGTTTTCATCAAAAAAGGTAAATTTTCCACACAAAAATGGAATAGCTAAAGTTAATTTTCAACTAAAATGATGAATCTTCAACTGAAAAAAATTATTTTTTAACCAAATACATGAATTTTAAACTAAAAAGATGAATTCTTTATTAAAAATAAAGTAGAATAATTTTCAGTTATTAAAAAACAATTTAAACCAAAAAACAAACGAATTTTCAACAAAACAGTTAAATTTTCAACCAAAGAAATTAATTTTTAACCAAAAAGATGAAATTTCAACTAATGAGAGTACTCTTCTAACAAAAAAGGCAGATTATTAACAAATAGTTAAATTTTCACCGAAAACGGATACATTTTCAACTAAAAATAGAATAGTTAAATTTTCGGTAAAAAAATCAATTTTCAATAAAATTAAAGTAAATTTTCAACAAAATAGTATAATTGTCAATCAAGAAGATTAAATTTCTATAAAAAAAGATAAATTTTCGACAAAAAACAGAACAGTTACATTTCCAGTTTAAAAAATTAATTCTAAATAAGAAAAAACTAATTTTCAACCAAAAAGATTAAATTTCAACCAGTAAGATGAATTTTCTACAAAAATAGATGAATTTTTAATAAAGTTCATGAATTTTCAACCAAATATTATTATGCATATGCTGATAAGCTTGAATTTGGGCTCTAACCCTTTAAAAATATTTGGTCCAACCAAAAATATTTCTTTTAAGATATTTTTCTTAATGCGGGCTCTAGCCCGCTAGAATTCAATGGTTCTAACATAAGAAGAATTGTTTGCTTATGCTGATAAGCTTACGTGTGGGCTCTAACCCACAAAAAATATTTGGTCTAACCAAAAATACTTCTTTTAAGTTATTGTTTTTAATACTGATGAGTCAATGGTCCGAACCAGAAAAGAACTTAGTATTTTGATGAGCTTTAAGCTATCTGTAAAATACATTTTTATTTCCCAGTAAAAAGTATTTATTTTTTCCTGTTGCATTGATTCAGGTCCTTTTTCATCAGGGTTTGGTTATGATCTTACCGGCGTAGCTGATCTCTACTTTTCCGATAGTGGGAGTAAGAGCACATTTTTGCCTCAGCAGAAGTCTGACAACGCAGAAACCAATACTACAGACAACACTGCAAATTTAGTTTCTGTACATCCTGGGTCAACTACAGATCCAGTTCCTGGCACCAGTGCTTCTGCCCTCATCGATTCCTCTACTGGTAAGGTTCTGAAAACGAGCGTCCACAAAATACTCGAGAAGCGCTTAACCGAAGATAAGACGCTAGCTCCGCCAATCCACCGTGAGTGCAGTTCCACCGACCAAGCTTCGGCGGCGTGGCGTCGCTCATACGTGAGTGGCGTGGCGTATCCAGTGGCTTAGAGGTGGAGGGGATACGTAGGTTGGAAAGAGAAGGCGGATACCCCTCTCGGACACCTCGCTTACTCCTGTGTATCCCCTCCTCCTCCAAGGTGCAAGATAGGCCGCGC
Organism: Andricus curvator; assembly: GCA_932195095.1. Lineage (NCBI taxonomy): Eukaryota > Metazoa > Arthropoda > Insecta > Hymenoptera > Cynipidae > Andricus > Andricus curvator. The sequence continues at coordinate 60,970 of CAKNYM010044153.1, forward strand.
CACTCACGTATAAGCGACGCCACGCCGCCGAAGCTTGGTCGGTGGAACTGCACTCCATGACTTTGAAGTTCGTTGGAAAGAAATAAAACACCTCGGTTTGCCTTCTGAAGAGAAATCAGAATTGATTAAAAAATATCCTCTTCCAGAAAATTGTCAATTCTTCGCCCCGCCAAAATTAAATCCAGAATTCAACGGGCTGCCGGAAAGTACTCATTACAGAGATGAAAGAATCGCCTTGAAACAAGAAAAGCTATCGATGTGCATAGCAGCCTCAGCGAAAGCGATCTCAACCATTCTGGATAGATAGGAACCTGAAAATAATGAAGGTGCTGACAGTGCCTCCTTTCTGCAACCTACATCTGATTCATGCAGAATACTGTCAGACTTGTTTCAGGAAGAAACAGTCATCAGAAGAAGTCTCGTTTTGGTGAACTACAAGCCACCTCTTAAAGAAGCTTTAGCTGCTAGTACTCCAGATGAGTATTTCTTTGGATCCGATCTTGTCGAAAAGATCAAATCAGCGAAGTTAAGTCGATCGCACATCGATTGAATTTTAACCCGTAAAGGTCAAGCCTTAAACGGCTTCAAAAAACCCGAGGAACCTGCTTGTTACCAACACAGGAACAATTTTTCGATGCGAGGCGGGCAGAAACCGTTAGAGACTCCTCGACAGGATTTTGTGAAGAATCGCCGGTTCGAACAACCTTATCAGCTGCAGTCTCAGTTGAAGACAGCCAACAGGAACAAATTGAATTTCAGGAGGAATTAAATAATTCAGTAAGTACGGTCGCTGGTAGGCTCAGGCATTTTATACAAGAAGGGAAAACAATTTCTTCAGCCCCGATTATTTTATCTTGGGTTCAGGGTTACAAAATACCCTTCCATAGAATCCCACATCAACAGTATGTAAATCATAGAAATTGTTCTGCAGCGGAAAAAGCCCAGGGTTTTTTCCTCAATTTCTGAACTTACTGAAAAGGGAGTCGTAGTAGAATGTACTCCTCTGGACGGCCAATTCCTTTTGCATATTTTTCTAGTTTCGAAACCGGACGGTTCGAATAGGTTTATTTTGAACTTGAATTTGTTCCCACACAACATTTTAAATTAGAAGATCACAAAACAGCGATTAGATTAATGAGTAAAGAGATCTTGATGGCGACCTGAGATTTAAAAGATGCTTTTAACACAATCTCGGTTGACGCAAGTGATAGAAAATATCTAAGACTTGAATTTGATGACAAACTTTACGAATTTTCTTGTGTACCTTTTGGCCTTTGCACGGCCCCTTACATTTTCACGAAGCTTTTAAGACCAATAGTGTCCTATCTCAGAAAGTCGGGGTTTCTTTCAGTTATGTATTTTGATGATTTTTTACTAATTGGCCAAACGCACTCCCAATGCTTGAGAAAGCTCAGCAAAACTCGTGAATTGCTACAAAGGTTAGGGTTTTTTATCAAAGAGAAAAAGAGCCAGGGTATTCTCAGTACTTGTTGTCTATTTTTAGGTTGTGTCTTTGACTCTTCCAAATAGTTCTGAAGCTTCCTACACCAAAAAGACTAACTATTTTTAATCAGATGAAAAAATTTTAAAAATGTAAAATTCGAGACTGCCAAGTTTATCGGTTCCATCGCATCTTGTTGTCCTGCTTTATCTTACAGTTGGTTATATACCAAAGATTCCGAGAGACAAACGAATCGTGCGCTTTTTCATGACGAAGGCAACTTTGATGCTCAAATCATCTTAAGATTACATAAAAACGACCCATTATGGTGGGAAAATAATATAATGTCGGGTTTTAAATCTATAAGAAACATCGAATTTTTTATCGAAATCTTCACAGATGTTTCCCTTACTGCTCTCTTTGGCCTTCACTGTTTTACTAGGAATTTGAATTCTCGTGATGTTCTATCGAGAATAGATAATACAACAGCTATCTGTTACATTAATAGAATGGGAGGAATTCAGCATGTTCATTAAGACAAGGCAGCTAGAGAAATTTGAAAATGGTTTGAGGAACGAAATATTTTCATATTTGCTTCTTATATTAGCTCCAAAGAAAATTTCGAGGCAGACCTCGAATCCCGAAAATTATTGCCCGAAACTGAATATGAATTAGCTGATTTTGCTTTTAGAAAAAAAGCTAAACAAGTTGGAAAATCAAATATTGATTTATTTGCTAGCCGAACAAATAATAAATGTGTGCCTTATGTATCGTGGAAATAGGATCCCGGTTCTGTAGCAGCAGATGCTTTTACGTTGTCTTGGAAAAAATAATTTTTCTATGCTTTCCCACCTTTTGCAATTATTCTAAAGGTCCTTAACAAAATAAAATCTGAGGAATTTGAAGGTATTGTAATTATTCCAGACTGGCCTACTCAGCCTTGGTACCTTGTTTTTCAATCAATGCTGATTCAAGAACCAATTTATTTTGAGCCAAAAATGAATCTCCTACTTTATTGTAATAGGGAAGCGCATCCACTTTGGAAACACCTTACCCTGGTGGCAGGGAGGTTGTCCGGCAAGCATTGAAGGGAAAAGAAATTCCAGAAACCTCACTTGAAATATCTGTGGCTTCTATTAAAAACTCATCGATGAAAAACTATGATGTGTCTCTTAAGAAATGGTGGACCTTTTCTCTACGCAACTCTATAAATCCTTATAAGCCAGAAGTTCCTGAGATTCTCAAGTTTCTTACTCAAGAGTACGAAAAAGGCTCTTCGTATAGTACAATCAACTGTACTAGGTCTGCGTTATTTTTGATTGCAGATTCTCGAATCACCGACGATGAGAGAATACGAAGGTTTTTTAAAGGAATTTCGAGATTAGGACCAGCTCGCCTTAGATACGACCACACCTGGAATCCGCAAGTGGTTCTAAATTATTTTTCTTCCAAACCGACTTATGACGACTCGAATTTTCAAGATTTATTTAGAAAGCTTGTGACGCTCCTAGGTCTCACTACATGTCATAGAATGCAAACCTTTGCTTCTATTGAAATCAGTAATATTAAAAAGACTCCAACTCCAATTGAGATTAGGATTACAGATCAGATAAAAACGTCGGGTCGCAATAAAGCGCAACCGATTTTACTTTTACAATATTATCCAGACAAGAAACTATGTCCTGCGTCGGCTCTTGAATCTTACTTGGAAGCTTCGAAGTCTTTACGAAAATCCACTGGGAAATTGTTTATCTCTACCAGAAAACCTCATCAAGACGTCTCACCGCAGACCCTGAGTCATTGGTTTAAGGGTATCTTCACAGAAAGCGGAATTGACACAGAAATCTTGTCTGCGCATAGTACGCGACATGCAGCTACTTCTACTGCTAAGAATCTTGGAGTTGATTTGGATTTGATTCGAAAGACAGCTAGCTGGACTAAGAATTCGAACACGTTCGCTAGATTTGACGATTTTCCTATCGTAGAAAATAGCCTACAATTCGCTAATTCTATATTGAATTCCCATATTTAATTTATCTTGACGCGAGAAGTTTTTCTTTACCTTTCCTATTTTGATATATACCACCTTGATCAAAAAGTTTTAGGAATTTATTTTTAAAATCAAAAATACAAGTTTATTCATCATAATCGATATTCTCCCCTTCAAAGTACTCCCCATCGACTGCAACGCACTTATGCCAGCGCTTGATCCAAACCTCGAAACATTTTTTATAATCGGTTTGCGGTATAGCCATCAGAGCCATCTTCGATTTTTCCATGACCTCATCTCGGGTGCTGTAACGCGTTCCGCGGAGCGGTTTCTTGAGTCGACCGAATAGGAAAAAGTCGCAGGGAGCCAAATCAGGTGAATTCGGTGGTTGATTTTTTCCTATTCGGTCGACTCAAGAAACCGCTCCGCGGAACGCGTTGCAGCACCCGAGATGAGGTCATGGAAAAATCGAAGATCGCTCTGATGGCTATACCGCGAACCGATTATAAAAAATGTTTCGAGAATTGGATCAAGCGCTGGCATAAGTACGTTGCAGTCGATGGGGAGTACTTTGAAGGGGACAATATTGATTATGATGAATAAACTTGTATTTTTGATTTTAAAAATAAAGTCTTAAACTTTTTGATCAAGGTGGTAAGTATCAAATATTTTTAATGTTTCTCCATTGTAACAAATAAAATAAGTTGCCATATATCTTGTTGATTTCAACATCTACCATTTGATCTTGAGGAGGAGACGCGAAATAAAATTTATTGATTGAACGAACTTACCTGTAAGTGAAGTTCGTACCTAATTGTTTGAGCGTCTCCTCCGAATAGATCAAACCCATCCTGTTTTAATTACCCATCATCTAATTTTAATTAGATCCCTAGTTAATACGGCAACACTTTCAATAAATGACAAGACTCGCGCATCGCAGCACAGAAGAGGAACGCGCGCCATATTTTCTTTATTTAACTTTCAAAATCGTGGCTGGATTGACCGGAAGTAGGGCTACTACTATTTGATCTATTCGTAAGTTCGTTCAATCAATAAATTCATAAGAAAAAATACGTCGATCAATCTTCAATTAATAAAGACAAGCTTTCAATATAAAAATACAGCATTAAAAATGATAATTCAATCTCGAACATAATTACTGCATTAACTCACGCAACCCCCTACCCCCCTAACAGGTCCTGGCCCTCTCCCTGATTATATAGAAATGGCGCCACTTTCAAAAACCCTCTGAGTCATTTTGACAAGCTTTTGAAATCTTTATATTCAAAAATAAATTTTTAAATCATTAATAACAACCCTAATGACCAGAAAAATGATTTTCCTGACTTAAAAATAATGTAGCCTCGGTTGTGCTATTTACATATGTTATTCGTTCTGTCTACGACGATATCAAACATACGAAGAACATGGTTCATACCAAGTTTATTGTGAAATAAGAAAAGAGAAATTAGAATGTCATTATGATGAAGACGTTTAACTGTCTTATCTATTAGTTATTTCACTCGATACTGAATTACAAAATAACTGTTTTTTTATTGCTACGCAATATAAATTATTGATGAATTACGCAGTATATTTCGAGAATAGGACAATTTCCAGTCGTTCGAAATTGAACAATTATTAGAATTTCGAAAATTAGATTATGTAAAATTCAAAGGAGTTGAAATGCTATCATTTCTCATTAAAAGCATTCAAAATTAAATAATGGAAGAATGTTATCCTTCAAACTTTTAGAATTTTTGATTCGAAAGATGAAATCTTCTCGATCTTGAATCGATCACGTCGATAACGTAAAGCAGGATCGATAACTCGATAATTCAAGTAGGCGGAAATTTCGAAAGAGTCAATATTTTTGGCTTGATTATTACAATGAATTAATAAAATAGTTGAAAATTAGGAATTGAAATAAGTGTGTTTAAGTCAAGTTAGTTATACTTCATTGTTAGTTTCTCTAAACATACATAGCTGAAAGGGAAGAAAGTGTTTTAAAAATTCAAAAGAAAATGAAAATGTTGAGTTATCTCGAAAACGGGGAGAGATTCGCGAAAACTGAGAACATTTTCAGGATTTCCGAAATGGGGATGAGCCTCGACCACCTTGACCTAAAACAGTAAACAAATGTTCAAAATTCGAAAAAACTTTTTTCAAAAAGACTTTTGAAATTAAAAAAATAAAAATTTTGGATTATCTCGAAAACGGTCGAAGATAGGTGAAAACTAATTAAATTTTAAGGTAAATTTCAAGGATTTTGCAGAGGGGTTTGTTTTCGACCAACTTAAACTAAATCAATAAAAAGGTTTTGTAAATAAAAAATAAAATAAAAATTTAGAGTAATCATGACAACTTTTTCAGGTTTTCCTAAAGGGAGGTCCTCGGTCACCCATCCTAAATCAGTGAACAAATTTTCAAAATTTAAAAGACCAAATTTTTTAATTATCTCGAGGACGGTCAGAGAAACGTGAAAACTGACAACATTTTCAGGTTTTTGAAGGGAGGAATCGCTTGCAACTAAAATTTCAAGGTTTTTCAAGATTTTAACCCAATAAAAATATTTTGTAAATACCGACAAAAAAAAAATGAAAATTTTCAGTAATCTTGAAAACGGTGAGAGATACGCGAAGACTGAAAACATTTCCAGTGTTTTCTAAAGGGGGATGGTCTTTAACCACCATAACGTAAACCAGTAAACAAATTTTCAAAATTAAAAAAATTAAAATTTTGAATTATTTCGAAAACAGTCAGAGAAACGTGAAAACTAAGTGAATTTTAAGGTTTTCGAAGTGGGGGGAGGGGTTCCAAACAACTCAAAATAACCCAATGAACATATTATTTAAATACCAGAAAAAAAATGTATTTTGAGCAATTTTGAAAATGGTGAGGATTGGCCACCCCAATCTAAACCAGTGAACAAATTTTAAAAATTAAAATTTTGAGTTATCTTGAAAACGGTTACATTTTAAAAATCTACAATTGGAGTGATTTCAAAAACAGTCATAGATACGTGAAAACTAATTACGTTTTAGGGATTTTGCAGAGGGGTTTTTTCAAACAACTAAAACTAAACCAAAAAAAGTTTTAAAAAATCATAACAATAATAAAATTCTTGAATTATACAGAAAACCGTCAGAGATACTTAAAACATCAGTAATTTTAAGGGGTTTGAAGAGCAGGAATTTTTCAAATAAAAAATTAAATCAAAATAAAAAACATTTTCTTGTTGAAGATTCATAATTCCAGTTGAATATTCATTGTTTTGGTTTTATATATTTATTTTAAATTATTTTTTTTTATTTGAAAATTTAACTATCATACTGAAGATTTATCATTTTGTTGAAAATCGGTCTTTTTCAATTAAACTAGTTTGTTGACAATTTATTATTCTGTTTAAGCGTTCATAAAACATTGTCCATTAGGGTGATTATATATTTTTTTAATGCCGCTATTGCGGAAACACGTTCAGGTGAAACAATAAGTGTATGCCTCATTTATTATTATTCATAATTATGATATTTATCATTATTTCCAAATTCACAATATTGCAGTTGGAGATTCATCATTTTTGTTGAAATTCATCTCATTGTTTGAAAATTTAACTACTTCTTTAAAATGCCAATTATTTCATTAGTCTTTTCTTTCAACTCTATTTTTGGTTGAAGACTTATATTTTTTTGTTCAAAATTCAACTATTTAGTTGAAAATTGATTTTTGCAGTAAAAACTTCCAGTTTCTATTGAGAGTTGCACTATTTTATTGAAAACGCAAGTATTTTGTTGAATACTCATCCTGATTGGTTGCAAATTCATCTGGTTTATTAAGCATTCGTCTACTTAGACAAAAAATTCTTTCCTTTGGATTCAAAATTCACCATTTTTGTTCCGAACTGAACTGTTTTCTGGAAAATTTGATTATTTTCTTGAAAAAGCAACTGATTTGGTTGAAGTTAAATGTTTTCTGTTCAAAATTCAATTATTTGGTACAAAGTTCATATTCGTAGGTGAACATTCAACATTTTGCTTAAAAATTCAACTATTTTCTTGAAAATTCAATTATTTTATTGGAAATTGATATTAAATAAGCCTATCATTCGATAACACTGTCAAACTCTAACCAATTATAATCAAAAAAGCTTATCACAAACGAAATTGAACTCGCTTTTATTGTATTAATAGCAAAAAGTATTGAATTAAAAAAACTGCTTGGTTGCAGATTGTACTACTTTCTTGAAAAATAATTTTATTGGCATAAGATTAGGCAATTTTTTAAAAATAACCTTTGTTTTTGAGAATGCATAATTATTAACAGAATGTCCAACTATTTTATTTTTTGTTCAAAATTAATCCTTTTTGGTAGGAAATTCAAAAATTAAATTTCTTATTGAGAATAATTCATCTTCCTTGGTTGAAAACTCTACTACTTGTTTCAAAGGTGTACGACTATGTTAAATATATTTTTCAACGAATAGGATCAATTAGTTTAGTGCATTAGGATTTCTTTGGCAATTAAAAAAAATTCACAGTTTGGTTATTTATCAACGAACAGGCTTAGTTTCTTTTAACGGAATAAACTAAGAATGCTTTTGCGGTGACTGCTTGATATGAAACTTAGCAAATTTGGAAGCATTATTAATTATTTGAACAATTTTTATAAACAAATTCAGAGTTTTTCTATTTTTCTCACAAATAGACCCAATTACCAAAAAATTAACTAAGAATATCTTTGCGATGACTCTTTTCTATGGTGCTTTGAAAATTCCCAAGAGTTTATAGTTTGTCTATTTTTCAACAAATATGCTCAATTTGTTAAAAAAATTAACTGAGAATATCTTTGCGATGACTCTTTTCTATGGTGCTTTGAAAATTCCCAAGAGTTCATAGTTTGTCTATTTTTCAACAAATATGATAAAAAAAAAATTAACTGAGAACATCTTTGCGATGACTCTTCTACATGTTGCTTTGCAAATTCAAATTTTAATCAATTTTTGTGAGGAAATTCAGAGTTACCTATTTTTCAAAGAATAGGCTTAATTTGTTCACGGAATCAACTAAGAATGTCTTTTAGATGAGTTTTTTTATGATGTTTTGCAAATTCCCAACAGTTATTTATTTAAAACTAAGATTCTTTTAATAATAAATTTTGTTTTTCAACGAATAGGCTCAATAATTTTACAAAATACTTTGAAAATTTACAATAATTATTAATTATTTAAACATGTTTATCAAAATATCCACAATTTGTTTACGGAGTCCATTAAGTATGTCTTTCCGAAGACTCTTTTTCTATGTTTTTTTACAAATTCAGATTTTGGCTATTTTCAACGAATAGGCTAAATTTTTTTTTTGAATTAACCAAGAATATCTTTCCGATTACTTTTTTTCTATAATGCTATGCAAATTTCGTCTGATGACTCTTTTCTATGTTTCTTTGTAAATTTATAAGAATTTATAATAATTTAAACAATTTTCATTAAAAAATTTAGAGTTTGGCTATTTTTTAACAAATAGGCTACACTTTTTTAACAGAATTAACTAAGAATATCCTTCCGATGACTTTTTTGTATGATGCTTTGCAAATTTCCAAGAATTATTAATTACTTAAACAATCTTCATAAACAAATTGTGAGCTTGGCCTTTTCTCAACGAATAGGATAAATTAGTTCAGGGTATCAAGAAAGAATGTGAATCGAATAACCATTTTCTACGATACTTTGCAAATATACAATAATTATTTCAACAATTTTCATAAACATATTCAGATTTTGGCTATTTTTCAAAGAATAGGCACAATTTGTTTACGGAGTCAACTAAGAATATCTTTCCGATGACTCTTTTCTATGTTGCTTTGTAAATTTACAATAATTTCTAACAATTTAAACAATTTTCATACAAAATTCAGAATTTGACTATTTTTAAACGAATAGGCTCAATTTTTTTGCAGAATTAACCAAGAATATCTTTCCGGTGACTTTTTCTATGATGCTTTGCAAATTTACAATAATTATTAATTATTTCAACAAATTAAGAGTTCAGCCATTTTTCAATGAATGGGCTCAGTTTGTTTACGGGATCACCAAGAATGTATTTCCAATAACTCTTTTCTACGGTACTTTGCAAATTTACAATAATTATTATTTATTCAAACAATTTTTATAAGCATATTCAGAGTTTGGCTGTTTTCAAGGAGCAGGCTCAATTTTAACAGAATTAAATAAGAATATACTTCAGATGCCTTTTTTCTGTATTGTTTTGCAAATTTACAAGATTTATTAATTATTTGAACAATTTTCATTAAAAAATTAAGAGTTTGGCTATTTCTGAAAGAATAGGCCCAATTTGTCTCCAGAATAAACAAAGAATGTATTTTCAATAACTATTTTCCACGATACTTTGCACATTTACAATAATTATTAATTATTTAAACAATGTTCATAAGCATATTCAGAGTTTGGGCATTTGTCAAGGAATAGACAAAATTTGTTTCCGGAGTCAACTAAGATTGTCTTTCCGATGCTCTTTTCTATGTTGTTTTGTAAATTTACCAGAATTATTAATTATTTAAACAAACTTGATGAAAAAATAAAAATTTGGCTATTTTTCAACGAATAGGGTGAATTTTTTACAGAATTAACTAAGAATATCATTCCGATGACTTCTTTCTATTATGCTCTTCAAATTTCCAAGATTTATTAATTATTTAAAATATTTTCATGAGCAAATTAAGAGTTTGGCAATTTATCGAAGAAACCCTGCCGTCAAACCTCCTGCTCGACATTAATTGAAACCGAGGTTAAAACGCAGCGAATACACAACTCGGTCGTATACGTCGCAGATGGTCATCCATCCGAGTGCTATGCACGCTCGAAATGGCTTGACATCTGGACTCTTCTCGATTCGAGATCATTTACTGTGTATTTCTATCAAAATTTGTACGCGCCGACATTTAATAGGTTTTTTTCCGAAGTTGCATGAAAATGTTTAGAGTTGCACAATTATTTATTCTGCATCGTGAGAGGGTATCCATGCGAAGCCGTGTACAAATCAAAATTATTGAAGTAAAAATTAATGTAATGGTATTTTATTGAACTTCATTTCCAAATAAAATAATTACATGTAAGTAAATTGGTCGCGCGCGGAGCGCGCGTATGAGCCTCTAGTTTTGTTGAAAACTCATCCTGCTTGGTTGCAAATTCATCTGTTTTGTTAAGCATTCGTCTATTTAGACAAAAAATTCTTCCTTTTGGATTTAAAATTCACCATTTTTGTTCCAAATTGAACTGTTTTGTGAAAACATTTGATTATTTTCTTGCAGAAGCAACTGATTTGGTTGAAGTTAAATCTTTTTTGTTAAAAATTCAATTACTTGGTACAAAATTCATATTCGTAGTTGAACGTTCAACATTTTGCTTAAAAATTCAACTATTTTGTTGAAAATTTAATTATTTTATTGGAAATTGATATTAAATAAGCCTATCATTCGATAACTCAGTCAAATTCTAACCAATTACAATCAAAAAAGCTTATCACAAACGAAATTGAACTCGCTTTTATTGTATTAATAGCAAAAAGTATTGAATTAAAAAAACTGCTTGGTTGAAGATTGTACTACTTTCTTGAAAAATAATTTTATTGGCATAAGATTAGGCAATTTTTTAACAATAACTTTTGTTTTTGAGAATGCATAATTATGAACAGAATGTCCAACTATTTTATTTTTTGTTCAAAATTAATCCTTTTTGGTAGGAAATTCAAAAATTAAATTTCTTATTGAGAATAATTCATCTTCCTTGGTTGAAAACTCTACTACTTGTTTCAAAGCTGTACGACTATGTTAAATATGGTGAAGAAACAAAAGTTACATATACACTTGAACATATTTTTTGAATTTTATTTTTGAGCTCCTGGTGTCGAATTGTATCGAAACATGTCAAAAAAGTGGATTTGAAAATTTAGGTTATTTTAAACATTTCTCTATCTTTTTTTTGGAACTACTAATCCCCAGTTAAATCAGCATGCCACATCTCGCGACCTTCCCCTGTCAGCGTCAGTATTAAGTGGTAAGTTATTATTCTTGAGTAAAGTAAACTTCCACTTATTTGAACAACCTTAAAACGTACACGGCCAATTATCTGAACGCTGGAGGGGCCCCCATCTCTACCGCGAGTCGGCAGGTTATTTTTGTCAAGGAACGTTCCTTGGCTGCCCCAGGCTTGTATCGATGTGCGCCCTGTAAGCAACTTTTTCAACTGCGCATGTAGCGAAAAGCGCGGGTCTATTTGAAATCAATAAGTATTTTCAACAATAATACACATAAATACACCTGAGATTTAGTGTAGTATCTCGCGGCTTAGTAATTCCTAGAACTGCTAGAAAGGCGCAGTGCGCAGTTGAAAGAGTCGCGGTCAATTAGCATCACTGGTACGCATTTGCGCATCATGCATATCAGTGTTTTCCAGTATTTTTGTAGACGTACGAGTTGAATAATATAAAATTTCTTCGAAATAGTACAATTTGCCAACTAAAAATAAATTCAATAGAATCAACAAACGATTCAAATATTTCGCGGAATAGTTATTTTTCTAGCATGACCTCGCGGTCATGCTAGCATAAGTGGAAATGTCTTGAAGGTCAGCGTATAGTTCTTGACATAGGAGTGCAGACAACTTTTTGGAGAAATTATTCTAAACGTTAAAGGAGGTCAGGAAGTTATAAAGGTCTGAATAACAATATTCTTAAAGTGTATCATGCTAGGATAGGTGGAAATGTCAGCCGTCAGGAAGGTTACCACATCGGAATGCAACTGCATACGACTTTTTGGAAGAAATATTTTTAACGTGGAAGTAAGTCATACATGTAGGAATCGTAATATTAGTCAAGTGTAGAATGTATTTTCTCAGTCATGTTCCATTCTTTTGTCGACTGAAGACCTTTCAGTGTCACGAAATACAATCAACTGTCCAATATTCGAGGTTGGAGTACCCGATTCTGATCAAATCGATCTTATACACTAACCTGAAATTTTGGATATTTTATTTTATTTCGTGACACTGAAAGGTCGTCCATCGACAGAAGAATGGAGCATGACTGATGAAATAGATTCTACACTTAAAAAATATTAATATTCGTAAATTTATGACTTACTTTTACGTTTAGAATATTTTCTCGAAAAATTCTGCATTCCCATGACGTCATACTAAGATATTCAATTCAAACGAACGAGGGCTTCCCGCTCTTCGGGCCTCTTTTTTAATTGGTCAGCCACTGAATTAGGCGTGATCGTACAGCCCCTACGGGGACCGTGGTGGGAGGTGACAAGTTCAAATAAGTGCATTTAGGGGGGTTCAAATACGTGGACGTTCAATTAGGTGATAGTTCAAATAAGTGGAAGTTCACTGTAACTAGTTACAGGTACGTTAATTAAAGAATTTAATTCAAGTTTCCTAAAAGTTACTTTAAATTTAGCCTCCCCCTTTATTTTTGAAGTTTAATTAAATAATGCAAAAAAAATTAGTGAACAATTTATTAAAAAATTGAATAAAAAATTCAGAAAAAAATGACGGTCGCAGTGTTTTTCACTATAATATAAATAGTGAAATATTTTTAAGATTACTCCTAATTAAAAAAGTTCTAGTTGTAACAAATTTTAAATATTGAAGCTGAAAGCCCTTAAATTCTCAGATACCATTACAGAAGCGAATCAAATGCAACAAAAGACGGAAAATAATAAACTATGTAAAAGTAAATAATTAAATTACCAGCAAACATTATTTCAATTGAAAAAGGTAATGCTTGGTTAAAAATATATCTGTTTCAGTGGAGGATAATCGATTTTATTGCAACGATTTTTTTTATTGAATTGAACTATTTTTTATTGAAAATGACAACCTTTTTTGGTTGAAATATCAACAGTAACATTTTACGTTGAGTATTGATCTTTTTTCAATGAAAATTTAACTTTATGGTTGAAAATTGAACTCCTTTCTTGGAAATTTATTTTATTTTGTTAAAAATGCATAATTTAAGTTGAAAATTCAACTATTAGGTTGAAAATTCAACTGTTTGGTTAAAAATTCTACTACTTTCTTGAAAAGTTAGTTTTTTTGTTGAAAATTCAACTATTTCGATAAGCGATTCTTTTTTTCAGAGAAATGGTCTTGGTAGAAAATTCATCTTTCTTTGTTGAAAATTCAACTATTTGGTTAAATCTATGTATTTGGTGGTGAATATGCAATTGGTTCGTCTGAAATCAATATCCTTTTTGTTGATAATTCAACTTTGATTGGTTAAAAAATTACTCTTTCTTGTTTAAAAATGAACTTTTGTGTTGAATGATATCATTTTCGGGTTAAAAGGTCAACCAAATTTAAAAATATTCGACTTTTCTGCGTGGAAGCTCTACCATTTCGTTGAAAATTCATTTTTGGGAAAATCATTCTGCATTGGTTAAAACTTAAAATATTAAATCTGATTCATTTTGTTGAAATAAGTTTATCTCCACTTATTGTGAAGAGTCACCCTATTTTCCCTTTGTTGAGATAACTTTGGACTGTGAAATGCGTTTTCTGTTGACAAGTGATTGTTCAAAATTGTTTCAAATCCAAGTTGACAGTTTAAAAAAATTTCATTAATGATATTTTTTTTTTGACAAATTAGGTCCATCTGCATACCTAGGTAGACACAGTATTGAAATAAAACTCACGAATTATAGCGGCCTACATGCACTGGCAACTGTGCACTTGAATTGAGATGTAGCCCCTAAGCCTCCAACTGATCAAATAATCAAGGATATGTATCACCCACATTGCTGCGGGTTCAGAATGAAGGTAGGAATAAGAAGATTATTTATCTTAGCGTGCTACGCCCCAGTTGATAGCGATCCGAGAGAAGTCAAAGACGCCTTCTGGGACAATTTAAATGATACCGCCGAAAGAATGGTTAGAATCTGTGAATGAGACATTCATCCGAAGAGTCATAAGAAGCCATAGAAACACGAGAGCTTGCATGAAAAAATGCAGGGACGTGAAGGAAGCTAGACTAGTATGCCAGGACAGAAAAGTGTGGCGAAAAATAGTTTGTAAACAGAGTGACAATACAGTGAATGACGCATGACACAAAGACCTTGGATAATAATAGGCCCAAGTGGGGAACCACACATAACAATTTTGTGAAGCTCTTTCCTTGGGGTGATCGCTAGAGAGATTGATCAGCAACCTGGGTCGGAGCAGTGTTGCGGAATGAACGTGTCACTCAAATAAATAACACGAGAATCCCAGATCAATCTAAAATATCTATACCTAACATCTACATACCTATCTACTTTATACCTATATACCAACCTACACACTACTATTTTCCAACCGAGCAAGCTACGCCTACCCCGAAAGAGAAATGGCTTAATGGTATAATAATAACAATGATATTGTAACATAACATTTGATGGCACAAGATTTTAACAACTCCAAACACAGACCCCAGCGCGCGGGCAGCACTGGCGGTCAGCACTGAACGCGGTAAGCGAGCCCCACTCCACTGACAGCGCGATCCACGTGGGCTGGCGTCACCAACCACAGTTGCCGCGCGACCCCCCTACAGCTACCGCTACCTCCGCCGGACAACCGGGAGTGGGGACAGCAAGTTATAAGGCCGTGCAGGACCCAAGAACGGCACTTCTTCGCCAGCAGGCCGTGGTAACTCAATGCTTTAGGAGTGGTCGCGTATATTCGACCGTGGCGCCATCAAACGAGCCCGCAGGTTTTCAAGATAAGATAATAGATGGTTGAGGTTATATCCAGATGATTGGTAGATAACCTAATTAAAAAACTTAATAAATTGAAAAAATCAATAGAAAAACAAATAGAAATACATAAATAATTACTGGAATAATCATTTATGTATTTCTGTTTGTTTTTCTATTGATTTTTCCATAAAAACGCGTTTGAAGAAAAAAGCCAAGATAATAGAAGTATGTTTGAGAGCAGTTTTTATTTAAAATGTGTAATCATTTTTATTAATGAAAGTTCGTAGATAATACTGCTCCCTCTCTTAGTTTTTGTTGCTGCGTACTGCAACGATAATCATCAGGTTGAAAATTATGACAACAAATTATATACCGGCTCTCAAACACTTCTTTGCAGGCTAGGTTCTGTAAATTCGGACATGTGTTGACGTTCGGTAGACAATGAAGGAGTAAGAGAGATAGATGAAACGTGGACCCCACAGCGACGTGTAGCGGGGGAAGACCTACAGAGCCATCTAACGAGCCCGCAAAACAGGACCAGAATATGTGCAGTCACGGTTGCCTATATTAGTGACCATGGCCTGTTCGCCAGCCCGTCTGGCGTAGTATCCTCCGATCTCTTGAAGCGGCAAACATCTACCAGCTTTGTCTGGTAAATCCTTGCGATACATTGGTTTGCGAAGCACAAATATCCACCAGCTACGTCTGGAGTGTCTTGCCAAGCACTATTCTTAAAGATTCGAACGGTTTATTCTAGTTTTTCTGTGATAAATCGAGCGAAATGAACTTCTTACCCTTTTTACTGGTCCACTATCTTGTGGCACATTTAATTTATAAATCAGCGGGAAATTGTGATCCTTTTGGGCCTAATTGATAACAGAATATATAACATATGGATAGAAGTAAGAGAATATCATAAGTGTAGAATAAATAGCCATATAGAGGCACCGAAATTTTATTGCCGCATAACGGTCCATCGCTTCTTCTGTTCTTAATCAAATGTCTATATGATAAATCATGCCTCCTCACTGTAAAAACCTGACCTCCTCTCGAGTTTCGAGTAAAAAATAAGAACAGAAGAAAGAAAGAATAAACACTCTAAAAAACAAAAGAGAAAATGCCTCTTCACCATACGCCTCCAGCCGAAGACTGGAGAGACAACGAGGGTCACAGGCGACTCTCACCAGGCAAAAAACTCCCAGCTGAGCGTACTAACCATCCAGCCGGTGACGAAGCTTCTTACAATATTAACTCTTAAAATATTCATAAGCAAACCCTGCAGATTGGAACGAATCATAAGTTTAGCGTATCTATTTAAAAAAAATTGTATTTAAGATTGAAAAGAAATCTATTTTATTATGAATAATTTTATGCAGAAAGAGCATGAAGAACATTGTTTAGGGGAACGCCTATGTCTATATTCTTACATGTTGAAGCGTTTATCTAACTACTAGCAGTCTTGCGCACGCCTATTGATTTTTTCTATGAAAGAGAATAAACCAAATATTTATTCTTTCTATGTTATTTATATTTAAATAATGTTACTAAATATTTGTACCAAATAATAAAAAGGCACCGCATGATTATGTCTGTAGCTCCAATAAGGGGCTCATTTTCATTTTTTTTCTCTGTTAAAGGAGTAATAGATTTTTCGTAATTTATTTGTGCGTAAATTCTGCCTGCAAAAATTGTGAATTTAATTATAATGCAATTTATTATAATTGGCTCCTAAATTTGTTTAACACTGAACTTATTTGTAAATTATATGGCCGTGATAAATTTTTTTATTTTATAAATTAAAAGAAATGTTATTTCTAAAGTAAATTGTGAATTGTTCATTATGACATGTATATGAGTGTATGATTTTCAATTTGATAAATGCTACGAATAATATTAATTTTTATTATTATATAAGTTGTAAAAAATTGCAGAAAATGAATTATACATAGAATAATGGCAGTAATTACCTATCTTTCAGTTTTTGAGAAATATGATAACAAATTTTTAAGTGGTCTATTTGCTCGTCAATTATTGCCTATACTCTATAGTAATCCATTTTACAAAACATTCTAGAAAATTCTTTAAAAACCCAGAAAAATTTTGTTTATTTCTTTTAAAGTCATCTAATGCCTTTAAAATTTCTTTAAAAATAAATCATATCTTGAAAGTGCATTCAAATCTTTAAAACACTTTAAAATATTTTTAATCCTTTGAAATCTTTCAAAATTTCTTGAAACTCTTTAAGGCTCTCGAAAATTCCTTGGAATTACAACCAAAAAATCTTAAATCTTCAAAATCCTTTCAAATTATTGAAATCTATTTAAAAAATTTTTAGGAATCTTTCTTGGAGACTTGAAGTTCTCCTTACAGAAATTCCCTGACTTCTGCCATTTTTTCCAAATCCCTGACTTTTCCCGGATTTTTAAAAATTTCACTAAAATAAAATTTTAAAAAATACATTGAATTAAATAGAATTAACTGAATTTTGAAGAATTCACGTAAATTAAGAAAAAAAAGATCAAGAAAATGCTGCAGAATTTAAAAGAATTTATACAAATTTTAGGGTGAATTACAAATTAAATCTCGTGAAATTCTATTAAATTTGACAATACTTCTTAAAATCCTTGAAATTTATTCAAAAACCTTGAGAACTTTTAAAATCCTTCAAAGACAGAGAAATCCTCGTAAAATCAATAATAAATTAATTTTAAAAATTTCATATTAACTGAAAATTTTAGTCATAAATTACTTTCTAATATTTTTAAATTCCCTGAAATATTTCAAATTCTTTGGAAGCTCTTGAAATCACTTTAAATTTCGTAAAGTTCTTGAAAATCGCTTCTTATTTAAAAAAATACCCTTAGATATTTGAAATCCTTTAAAATCTTTTGAAATGCCTTGGAATTTATTGAAGCTCTTAGAAATTCCTTTGGTTTTCAAAAATACCTTAAATATTCAAAATTCTTTGAATTAATTGAAAATTCCTTTAAATCTTTTAAGATATCATAAAATCTTTCAAATTCTTTGAAATCTTTGATAATACCTTGAAATATTTGAAAATCTTTTTTAAATCATACGAAATCCATGAATTCTTGTGAATAAATTCTTAGAAATCTATTGAAATATTATAATATCCCTTGAAATTACATGAAATCTGATTATATAACCTGAAATCCAGGAAAATTTATCAAAATACCTCGTGAGCTCTAAAAATCCCTTAAAATCATTAAAATCCTCGGAAATCTCACAAAATCACTTGGAATTTTTCAAGATATCATAATAGGCCCTACAAAAACGTTCCATATTTTCAAAAATTCCAGGAAAGTTTTTAATACCCTATGCAAATTTTCCAAATGCCTTAAAATCAGACAAATAGAAATTTTTTAAATCTTTTCAAAGTGCCCTTTTAAAAAGCCTTAAAATATTTAGAATCGTTTTTTTAAATTTGATATCGAAATGAAATATACTTTCTTATGAATAATTTAATGCAAAAAGAGCATGAAATACATTCACAAATCTCACACATCCGTGTTCTTTTATTTTCCTATTTTTTAATTTTTCACTGACTGCGCAACTTTAAGTCAATAAATTGCAAAATAATTTATCTTGGTTCTACTGATAATGAATCTGGCTTTTATGTAAAATCACGTATTATATCACTTACTACGCAACTTTAACAAAAAGATTACCAAAGAGCATATTTAATATTTATTATTATATTATTTCCACTAACTTACCTAATGATTTTACAAAATCTTCCGAGTGTATTTTTAATATTACTTTTTAAGATTTTACGTATTTAGTGTAAAAAATACAAATTCAGAAATGATTAAATGGCACAATTTTATAAACTGTTCAAGACATAGATTTTTATAAACTTTAAATTGATAAAATCTTAATGAAAATTTGCATGACCAAAAAAATGTATTTTTAAGAATCAAAACTCACACCCTACGATTAATTTTTCTTGTTCTAACCAAAATTTGAACTTAAATGGGCACTTTAAAATGGTTTTTGACATTTCACGAGATGAATATCTCGTATTAAAACAGTTCACGCAACAAAACAATTGCACTTTAGTTTAATCCGCCAATCTAATAAAATAAGGTCGATTTGTGGATTGAAATCACTGATATATGTAATACACTGGATGCAGGATTCAATGGAACGATCTGTGCCCACTTAAAGGCTTCGAAGCCGCCATTTTTTAGGGATGTTTTGGTTCGGGACCATTCGGAACAGATCGGGATATGCGGGAGATTCAAATGTAGTATGGAAAAGAACTCAAAAATATTAATAAAACTCATGTAAAATTTAGTTTATTGTCAATAAGTGAATGGACTAAAACTGGAAACTAAACAAAACTTGATAAAAAGTAATTACATAAATAAAAATAATCGAACAGTGCAAAAAAAGGAAAGTCGATGGTATTAAAAGCTACCAATTTGTACAAAATAATTTTTCTGCGGATGAAAAAACTGGTGTGAAATTGTAAATATGACTAATGGATATTACAATTTTAAATGAATGTAAATAATAATATAAATAATGATAATTAAAAGAGCAAAAGGAATAAAACTCTTGCGTAAGTTAAATGATTAGTAATATTAATATTATGCCCATAATATTATGCAATTCATGAATACGAACTTTGAATTAATGATCAATAAAAATGAACATAGAAAAAAGTATAAGGTATAAATATATAAGATAAAAATATATATTTTAAAAAGGACATTTATAATAGGTTTTACTAAAGAAATACTGGAATGAAGAATTTTGTAAATAGAAATCGGTACTCCCTTTTCAAATAGAAGAGTGCATACAGAAGGCAACACTGCTTAATTTAATCATTTTTGCGTAAAATTTTTTACAGTTTCATTTCTTTAGAAGTTCCGCGTTCACAAAAGGAAACCTCCACAGAAAATTTCAGTGTTAAATTTGAATTGAATTTTGATGACTTTGAAGATTCGAAGTGAAGTTTTCAATTCTAAATTTTCCAAATTGAAGAAATTTCGAATTCGAAGCATCAAAATTAAAAAATTAAAACTATAAATAAAAATGCTTAAATTTTGATGATTTTGGAAATCAAAAGTCAAGTTTTCTATTTTAAATCTTCCAAATTAGGAAATTTCGAACTTAAATCATCAAAGTTACAGACATTTTTAACTGTAAATTTTCAAAATTAAAAACACTTCAATTTTGAAGATTTAGAATTTAAAATTGTGAATTTTCGAGAATTACAATTGAAATTTCTTGAATTTTGAAAATGTATAGAAGGGTGCTAACAAAATTTGTAAATTTTCATCTAAAATGCGTCTGCTGCGATAACGTCAAAATACGTGGATTTTTTAAACTAAAAATTCAACTATTCTATTTTGGATTGAAAATTGCTCGATTTTAGCTGAACTTTTGAATATCTGGTTGGAAATTCGTTCTTTTTGGTAGAAAATTAATCTTCCTGTTTAAAAGTTCATCTATTTTGTTCAAAAATCGTCTTCTTTGAATGGAAATTCATCTTTTGATTGGAAATTTAGTTAAAGAGTTTTTAATCGCAATCTTCAAAATTGAAGAATTTTGAATTGCATATCGTGAAAATTGAAAAATTTTGAATTGAAAATCGCGAAAATTGAAGAATTTTAAGTTACTATTTGTGAAAATTGCAAAAAATGTAATTGTAAACTTTCAAAGTGCAACTGTTGCAAATTTCTTAATTTGGAAGATTTAAAATAGAAAACTTGACTTTTGATTTCCAAAATCATCAAAATTTAAGCCCTTTTTTTATAGTTTTAAATTTGTTGATTTTGATGCTTCAAATTCGAAAAATTTGAGTTAGTTTGAGAGATATTTACAGGTTTTGAGAAGATCCAAACTTAATTTAAAACTGGACAAAATTTCGAGAAATAAAATACTAAATTTAGATCTTTTAAGATTTCGAAATAAAATTTTGAAGCTTTTTATGGATCTTTAAAGGTTTTACGAAAACAAAATAATTTTTTACTTTGCTGAGAAAATTTAAAATTATTTTTTATTTTGGAAAATTGATATTAGGAGCAAAATTAAAAAAGATTGTAAACAGAATGCAGATGTTTAAAAATTTCGAACACAACATTTATAAGCTTTTTGAGCATTTTGAAAGGTTTTAAATGAATAAAAAATTCTTATTTTTTGTTAGTTAATTTTAAAAGAATATTTAATAAAATTTTCAAAATTTTCAAAAAAGAATCAGGATGATTTTAAGGTAATTTTTTTACTTTTGCAGGATTTTTAAAATATTGTAGGAAAAATTCGAGTTGCTTAAAATGATATAATTTAAAAAAATGTTTGATTAATTCTTCAATGCACAACACTAAAAGAGATAGCGTGGATTTCTGTTTTTTTTTTATCTTTTAACTGTACAATGTATAAATGTTGAAATTTGAAATGTTGCAGTTTTACGACTTTTAATTTAAAAATTTTCAATTGAAAAGTGTTAAAAGCTTCCATTTTATACGCGTCAATTATTAAGCGTTTAAATTAAATAAATTTCAAGGTTCAATTTTGTAAGTTTGAAATTTAAAAAAATGGAACTTCGAGTGCTCGAATTTGCAGTTCAGTCTTTGTAACTTCAACGGAAAAAAAGTTTATCTTCGGGGGTTCGAATCTTTTAATTTCAATGACCGTGATCAATTCTTTCTCAATTGTTCAATTTTTATTTGCAGTCAGAAAGTTGTTCTTTTTCGACCTAGGATGACAAATATTGAGAATATTGAAAAGAGATAATTTTAAATGGCATACATATGGAGTCCACATTCAAAAATTAAAAAAATTTAGCTGAAATTTTGAAAATGTAGTTAAATTGTTATGTTTCCATTAAAGTCAAGACGAGGAGGGTTTTCGTGTCACAGAAAATAAATTTGGGGTCAAAATTAAAAAATTCAAGAAATCAACTTAAAATTTTTTTAACTTCATTACATTATTTGATTTCTATGATAATCAGTACGAGGGGCTTCGGGGCACAGAAAAGGAATTTGGGGTCAAAATTCAAAGATTCCAAAATAATTTGATTTAAAATCGTTGAAATGTTATTAAATTGATAGATTTTCATGAAAATAGGAAAGGAGGAGATTTTCGCGTCTCATAATACGAATTTCGGTTCAAAATTCAACAATTTAAAATAGCAACCTAAGTTTTGGAAATTCTATTTCATTGGTAAATTTCCATGAAAGTCAGTAAAAGCTGGGGTTTTAAGTAAGAGAATACGAATTTGAGGTTGGAATCGAAAAAGTTGAAATAAATTTTGAAAATTTTATTTAATTGGTAAATTTTCATCAAAGTCTGTAAGAGAACGTTTTTTGAGTCGCAAAAGAGGAATTTGCGGCCCAAAATTCAAAAAGCTGACATCAATTTTGAAAATGTTATTAATCTGGTATATTTCGGTGAAAGTCAATACGAGGGGTTTTTTGTGTGTCTCGAAAATCCCCCTTGTATTGACTTTCATAAAAATTCACTAATTTTCAAAATTTAAGTCGCTTTTTCAAATTCAAATTTTCGTATTTCTTAAATTTGACTTCTAAATTGTATTCCAGGACTCAAAAAGCCCCTTGTTATGACTTTCATGAAAAGTAACCAATTTGATAAAATCTTCAAAATTTTAGTAAACTTTCTGAATTTTTCAATTTTGACCTCGAATTCGTGTTCTGTGCCCCGAAAATCCCCCTCGTACTGACTTTCACGGAAATCTACTAATTTAATAAGTTTCAAAATTGTAGTCAAATTTTGGAATTTTTTAATTCTGTCTTCAAATTGATGTTGATTTTTTTTTTAATCCATAGAACAACATTTTAATTTGAAATATTTGTTTTAATTTAATTTTCCTACAAAAAATGTTATTAATTGCAAAGTCGCATTTCAAACCAAACCAGATTGAATTTCTACCAAAAGAAATAAATTTTCAAAAAAAAAAAAAAAAAAATTTGCAACAAAACGTTGAATTTGAAATTAAATTTTTAAATTTTAACCCAAAAAGATTAATTTTCTACTAAAAAGGACGATATTTCAAAGAAAAAAAGGGTCAGAGCACCATGTCTTTGCACCTTTTTCCAATTTATTAAATTATACGATTTTTTTCAAATAATTTCATTCTGCGGTCATTTTTACTACCAGAAGATTTATTTTCTATCGAAAAAGAGGAATTTCCAAAAAAATACATAAATTTTTAATCAATTATTTGAAGATTCTACTACAAAAAGATTTATTTTCAATTAAATATGGAAAAGTTAAATATTTAGTTAGAAAAATTAGTTTTCAAATAAAAAAAGCAAATTTTCAACAAAATGGTTTATTTTTTAATCAAACAGATAAACTTTTCAATTGAAATTTATAATCTTCAACTAAAAAAATGTATTACAAAAAAAAAATCTGTACCTTCAGTCGAAACAGATTATTAATTTTCAACCAAACAGTTGCTTTTTTAGACAAAAAAGAATCAACTTTGACCAAAAAACGATGATTTTTCAATAAATCGGATAAATTTTTAACCAAAAACATTAATCTACAACCAAAAAAATAATCTCTGATCGAAATTCGATTTTTCAACCAAATAGATGGATTTTCTACCAAAAAAGACGAATTTACAATAAAACAGATGAATTTTTAACTAGAATCATAAATCTTCGAAAAAAATGGTTTTCAATGCAGTAATTCAAATTAAAACTGTGTAGTTTAATTTTCTACTGAGAAAGATGAATTCTCGACAAAAATTTTAATAATTAATATTTTAAGCAAAAAAATGAATATATAACAAAATGGTTCAACCTTCAATCAAAACAGATTATTAATTTTCAACTAAACAGATGAATTGCGAATCAAAAAAGATGAAATTTCTATCAAAAGAGATAAATTTTCAATAAAATAGATAAATTTCCAGAAACATTACTTTTCAACCAAGAAGATTTATTTTTCACCAAAACAGACCAATTTTAAACAAAATACATGATTTTTCTGCCAAATAGTTAAAGTTTTTACTGAAAAAGAATCAATTTTCAACAAAATGAAGAATCTTCAGACAAAAAAATTAGTTTTGAACAAAATAAAAGATGAATTTTTAACAAAAAGGCTAATTTTTTACCAAGAAGCTAAATTTCTAACTACAGAATTAAATTTTCAATCCCGAAAACATAAATTTTTAACAATTTAGTTGAATTTTCAACCAAAAAATATAACTTTTGAATTAAGTAACTGAATTTTTAATAGAACGAAATAATAAAATTTGAACCAAAACAAGATGAATTTTCAACAAAAAATTGAACAGTTGATATTCCAACCAACAAAAATGTTACTATTAATCATAAAACAGTTGAATCAAAGTTGAATTTAAACAAAAAATGCGAATTTAAAATGAAAAACTTAATATTTAAGTTCAAAAATTAATTTTCAACAACAACAAAAAAACAAATTTTCAATAAGATACTTAAATTTAATTCGAAGGAAATGAATTTGTACCCAAACAAAAATTTGTAACAAAAAAAATAAATAGTCCACTTTTCAGTTAAAAAAATAACTTTGAACCAAGAAAAAAGAGGTTTGAACGAGATACTCAATTTTTCAACCAAAAATAATGAATTTTCAACCGAAAAGACGAATTTCAAAAAAAGAAGATTAATTTTTTACCAAAATGTCGATTTTGCAACTAAAAAATTAATTTTTAATAAAGTAGTTACATTTTTAACAAAGTAGTCACATTTTTAAACCAAAGAAATTGATTTTTAACCAAAATAAATGAATTTGAAAAAAAAGAAGAATAATTTTCTGAAAAATAGTCAATTTTAAAACACAAAGTTGAATTTTCAACTGAAAATGTCAATTTTCAAGATAAGAAAAACAAATTTTTAAAAAATGAGTTAGATTTTCAACCGAAAAATGAGTTTTCAACTAAAAAGATTAATTGTTAAGAATGAAGATTACTTTTGAACCAAAAGAGAGGAACTTTCAATAAAATACCTGAATTTTCATCCAAATGGTTCATTTTTAAATTAAAAGAGGCTAATTTTCAACTAAAAACGGACAAGTTAAATTTTCAGTTGATCATGTTTTAAGGATAAAAAATGTTTTTCATCAAAATAGTTTATTTCGAACCAAAGAGATGAATCTTCAACAAACAACGTAAAATGTAATAGTTGATATTTCTACCAAAAAATATTTTTAATTAAAAAAAAACAGTTGGTTTTTTAATTTGAAACAATGGTTGATTTTAGTTTTCGCTATAAAAAGAAAATAAAGTTTTCAAAAAATTTACTTTGAAACGTTCTCTCAGTAAAAAATAATGTTATGTTTGTGAAATTCAGAACTATGAAAGAAAAACTGACCGCAGGGGAGAGTGGTCCTAAGTCGGCACCGTGGGTTAAGTCGGCACCCTCGCGTTTCTAAGAGATGGCGAACGTGTCGGCTTAACCATTTTGTCGTATGCCAGGTTGGTAAAAAATGGACTTAATTTACTCTGACAATTGTCACTTTAGTTTTCGCTTGAGAGCGTGAACAGCATGAAATTTGTAGACAGTCGTAGTGGTCCTGAGTTGGCACATTTTTTTGTTGCTTTTGTTGTTATTTGTGCATTATTTTATTTCCTTGTGCTTCAATTCCATGTCACTCGTCTCTTGTTTTTTTTTTTAGTTTGGTTGTGTTTTGACTGCATGTTGCTTGTCTCCGGTAGGTGTCCTTTTATTTTCTGTGTTTTCTCATTGACTTTGCGCTGATTCTATCCTCTACATGTTTTTTCATTGTAAATAGTTTAAATTTGTCAATTTACTCTTAAAACGTACATAACTTGCTCTTTTTCTTGCGCTTGAGCGAAAAAAATTATGTAGCGACTCAGGACCAGGGGGTGCCGGCTTAGGACCAGCATTTCGAGAAATAGCAAAAATTGAGTTCTTCAGTTTGCGCTGCATCACGACCGTAAAAATCACTCCACACTACTCCGAATGACATGGAATTGTAGATGAAGGATCGTGGTATCTTACCAAAGACACTGAAGCGCCATTAAACCCGGTTTATCCTCTGTTTTCGACAAAAACTCTTACTGTGCCGACTTAGGACCACCATCCCCTACTTATAACATTAAGTTTTTCTTTACAAACTGAATTACAAACTGAATGTAGATAATTCATCTTTTTTGGTCGAATTCAACTATTTTTGGTATAAAATTAAAATCCTTTCTCTGGTTAAAATATACCACGTTTTTCGTTCAGAATTCATCTTTTTTGGTATAAAATTCAACTTCTTAGTTGGAAGTGCAACTACTTTATTAAAAATTCATTTATTTGTTAAAAATTTAATTATTTCGTTGAAAATTATGTTTTCTAGATGAAAATTAATTGTTTCAAATGTAAACTTAACTCGTACATGTTTGGTTCAAAATTTATTTTCTCAAATTGAAGATTCAAAAATTTGGTTTAAAGTTCCTGTATTTTATTGAAAATTCGAATTTTTTGGGAGAATATTCAATCTTCTTGGTGACTCATTCATCTTTTTGGTAGGAAACTTTTTTTTAAATTCAAATATTTGGTTGAAACTTCACGTACTTTATTAAAAATTCATCTATTTTGGTAGAAAATTCATCGTACGGGTTGAAAATTGATCTTTTTGGTAAAAAATTAGTTTTTGTTATTGAGAATTAATTTTTTCAACTGGAAATGTGACTGTTCCATTTTTTTTCGAAAGTATCCGCTTTCGGCAAAAATTTAACTATTTGTTAAAAATCTGTCTTTTTTGGTAAAAGAGTACTCTCATTAGTTGAAATTTCATCTTTTTGGTTAAAAATTAATTTCTTTCTTTGGTTCGGTTGAAAAATTATCTGTTTAATAGAAAATTTAACTGTTCTATTTTTTGTTAAGAATTCATTTCTTTAATGGGAAAAAATTCATATAGTTGAAAATTCGTTTTTTTGTTGATAGAAAATTCATCTTTTGGATTGAAAACTCCACTTTTTGGTCAAAATTTCATATTATTGGTTGAAAATTCATCATTGTGATTAAAAATTCATTTTTTTTGGTCCAAATTTATTTTCTTCTGAGTTGAAAATTAATCTTTTTAACTGAATATATAACTATCTATTTTCGCTTGAAAATTTATATTTTTAGTTGAAAATTAATTTTGCTGAAAAACATTTTTTTTCACTCTTCGTACTGCAAATTGAAATAATATTTTTGGTTTGAAAATTTATATTTTTCAGTTTAAAATGGAATTATTTTGTTCAGAATTAATTTTTTCGGTTGAAATTTGATTGTCCTAACTGAAAATTTAATTCTTATATTTTTGGTAAAAAATCTTTTTTTTTATGAAAAAAAAAAAATATTTTGTTGAAATTTCGTTTTTTTTTTTGGTTGAACATTTATTTTTCTGAGATTTTAAATATTCTAATTTTGGTTGAAAATTTATTTTTTTAGATGAAAATTCATGTACTTTGTTGAAATTGAGTCTTTTTTGATAGAAAATTAATCTTTTGGGTTGAAAGTTCAAGTAAGTATTTGGTTAAAAATTCATATTTTTAGTTGAAGATTCATCATTTTAGTTAAAAATTCATTTCTTCTGTTGATAGTTTATCTTTTTGAATTGAAAATACAACTAAAAAGTATTTTAAATATATTTGGAAAAAAATTTATTTTGCATAAAATTATTATTATTCTAGGTGTATGGTTGGTTTTATACCTAGAAGAATTTAGAAATCGGGATATTGTAGCAACCCTGAACATTGTTTCATGCGAATAATATGTTTTCTATTACTTTGACGTTTTTTATCATTTAAATTTAGCGCCCTTTCCAATTTGAGAAGATAAGTTTTCCCGCGAAATTTGAATAATGTAATTATTGATAATGATAGAAAATACGATTTTTGAAATCCTAATTGAAAATGCTCATAAATGCTCATATCAGAAAAATTTAAATTTTTTAAAAGTCTTGTCTGAAGAATATTTGTTGAAGAGAGATTTTAATCAATGTCCTCATTAAACATTAATTTCTCTAAGCTTCTGAAGGTTAAGTAATATCAACACACGTGTCTAAAAACTAACTTCTTTCTGAAAAGCATATAAGATGTAAAGTATCAATTTTTTCCATTTAATTCAACAAAAAATAAATTTAAAATTAAGAAAATCATTCAAATTGAAATAAAATTTCCACTGGAAGATGAAAACATATCAAAAAACAAAAGAAAGTTCTTTGAACCAAAGAATATTTTGTCTGAATGTTCATAGAGATTTTTTTCAAGGTGAAAACGTAATAAATGCACGAGAAATTATCAACTGAATAAATAAAGTGATGCTGAATAGCATTTTTCAAGCCAAGAAGCCCCACGATAAGAGATTTCTACCACCTATGCTCGAGAAGGGGAACCACAAATATCCCCAAATAGTATATATATACAGTCACGAAAGATCAGAATATTCGTTAGTTACGTTGTTTTCTAAATTTCATCAGTTTTCATTAGTTACATTTTTTCCAAATTTTTCGGTGATCAATTTTTTTCATTGTTTGAGGACAATGAGAGTCCCTTCTCAGGTCTTAACCATGGTGGTCCTAGTAGCTTCTATTGGTAAGTCCAGAATAAATTATTAGCATCTTGAAAATTATTCCAGGTGCATAATAAATCACTAAATTACTCAATTTTGAACCTGATTTATAAAATCAATAAAAAGAAGTATGGATAATTTGTTGATTCACTCACACAAACCCCATTTTTACATCATCGATTTTTTTAAACTTTGGATAATTTTTTTTTTTGCTAATGATAATAGAGATGGCCAAAGATTTCGATGGAAAACTTTAATGTTAAAATTGATTGTAGCTCTTCTATTTGAGACACTTTTTAAGCTACTAGAGAGATATCTAGTAGCTTAATGGGAAAATACCCGACCGGCAATCGGAAGTTCTGTGGTTCGATTCCCAGCGGAGCGAAAGGAGAAGATCTTTTTTCAGAAAAAAAAATCAATTAAAACTATTATATTTTTCGTTGGAAATTCACCTGTTTTGGTTGAAAATTCATACATTTTGTTACAAATTCAATTATTTTATTTGGTTGAAAAGTAACTTTTTTGTGAAAAAATCATATTTTCGGTTTGAAAATGCAACTGTTTTGTAGAAAACTAGTCTTTGTTTTTTATCTTCTAAAATATTGATTTTGTTTGGGAAATTCTTTCTTTTTTGTTAAAACAAAGTTCTGAAGGTGGGTTTAGCTATTTTTTTTCAATTTATTTTTTTCCGGTAAATGTAATTACTTGTTTGAAAGTTTACCTAATTTCTTAAAAATGCAGTTTTTTGGTTCAAGATTCATCATTTTAGTTGGAAAGTCATCTCTCGTTAAAAATTTAACTATTTTCTTTCTAATTCGTTTTGTTTTTTTTGAGGGTGCAAAATTCAAAAATTTTAATAGAAAATTCAACTTTTTGGTTGAAAATTAAATTTTTTGTTGAAAATGTAACTCTTTTGTTGAAAATTCGTCTTTTTGGTTTGAAAATTAATATTTTAAGTGTAAAAATCCATCCATTTAGTTGAAAATTTATGTACTTTGTTGAATATTTACATGTTTTGTTAGAAAGCCCAGATTTTGTCAAAGTGTTAACTTTTTTTGTCGAAAATTTAACTCTTTTGTAGAAAATTCGTATTTGGATTGAAAATGCTAGAAAATTTAACTATTTTTTGGAAAATTCACTTTTTTTTTTTGAAAATTGAACTGTTTTGTTGAAAATAAGTCTTTTTTGTTTGGAAAAAGTCTTTTTGGTTTGAAAATGGTAGAAAATTTAACTATTTGGTTAAAAATTAACATTGTTGATGAAAGTCAACTTTTTTGATGAAAATTAATATTTTTGGTATAAAAATTCAACCATATGGTTGAAAATTTAATTTTTCTATTCAATTTTTAGGTATTTTGGTAGAAAGTCGAAATTTTGTCGAAAATTAACTCTTTTGTCGAAAATTCATCTTTTTTGTTTGAAAATGATAGAATATTGTACTATTTGGATAAAAATTAACTTTATCATTGAAAATGATTTTTTTGTTGAAAATTTAACTGTTTTGTTGGAAATAAGTCTTTTTAGTTTGGAAAAAGTCTTTTTGGTTTGAAAATTTAACAATTTGGTTAAAAATTAACTTTGTTAATGAAAGTTAACTTTCTGGATAAAAATTAATATTTTTGGTATAAATATTCAACCATTTGGTTGAAAATTTAATTTTTCTGTTAAATATTTAAGTATTTTG
>CAKNYM010044153.1:91389-112273 GCA_932195095.1 Andricus curvator
TTATCATTGAAAATGATTTTTTTGTCGAAAATTTAACTGTTTTGTTGGAAATAAGTCTTTTTAATTTGGAAAAAGTCTTTTTGATTTGAAAATGGTAGAAAATTTAACTATTTGGTTAAAAATTAACTTTGTTGATGAAAGTTAACTATTTTTGGAAAATTTACTTTTTTGTTGAAAATTTAACTGTTTTATTAAAAATAAGTCTTTTTAGTTTGGAAAAAGTCTTTTTGGTTTGAAAATGGTAGAAAATTTAACTATTTGGTTAAAAATTAACTTTGTTGATGAAAGTCAACTTTTTTGATAAAAATTAATA
Source organism: Andricus curvator (assembly GCA_932195095.1). Classification (NCBI taxonomy): domain Eukaryota; kingdom Metazoa; phylum Arthropoda; class Insecta; order Hymenoptera; family Cynipidae; genus Andricus; species Andricus curvator. Next base: position 91,703 of record CAKNYM010044153.1, read on the forward strand.
TTTTTAGTATGAAAATTCAACCATTTGGTTGAAAATTCAATTTTTCTGTTAAATATTTAAGTATTTTGGAAGAAAGTCGAAATTTTGTCAAAAATTAACTTTTTTGTAGATAATTCGTCTTTTTTGTTTGAAAATGATAGAAAATTAAACTATTTGGATAAAAATTAACTTTATCATTGAAAATTAATATTTTCGGTTTGAAAATTCAACCATTTGGTTGAAAATTCATGTATTTCGTTAAAAATCTAACTATTTTGGTAAAAAGTCCAAATTTGGTTGAAAAGTAACTTTTTTGTTGAAAATTCGTCCTTTTGGCTTGAAAATTAATTTTTCCAGGTAAAAAATTTCATATATTGTTTGAGTAAAATTACAAATGTTTGGTTAGAAATGTAACTGTAGAAAGTGAAAAATGTGATTTGTTGATTTTTAAACTACAAAATTAAGGTAGTAAAAAAAAGATAAAAATAAAATAATAATAAGGCGCTCGGCGCCCACTTTGACTAATTTTTTAAATTTGAAATCAATTTTTCACTTTAAAATTTTCTTGTTGAAATTTTACCTTTTTTAGTTAAAAATTCGTCTTTATTGGCAGATAACTAACCTTTTCGTTGAAAATTCTTATTTGTGGTTAAGAATTTAACTGTTTGGTTGAAAATAAAATTTTTCTAGAGTAAACGTATATTTTCGGGTTGAAAATACAACTGCTTTACAAAAAATTCGTCTTTTGGCTTGAAAGTTTAACAATTCAAAAAGTTTAAAATTGAAAAAAAAGTAATAAAAACTTGTTTTTTTTTTTAATTAAAAGTTGACTCGATTTGTTAAAAATTCCTTTCCTTGGTTGCGGATTTTGCAGGTGCAGGTTTTGAGATGAAATTTTAATTTTCGATTTTTCAAGAACATTAAAAAATTTGTTATAACAATCTTGTAGAGTGTTTAAAAAGCAATATTTTTCTTTTTTTTTTTTACTTTTCTCATATCGTGCGCTGTTTGGCTTACAATTTTCGTTTTTCTTCCAATTTTGTAAATTCTGTAAGTCTGGTAATTTATTTTTTATCGAAAAAATGCATTTTCATAAATTGTTCGTCTTTTTACGTACTGAAAAAATCCGTACATAGAATTTTCAAGAATTCAAGAAATCAGAATAAAGTTAGGGAATTTTAAAAATGAAAAAAATTTTGTTGAAGATCCATAATTCAAGTTGAAAATTCATCTTTTTGGTTTCACATTTTTTTTGTTGAATAGTAATTTTTTTAATTAAAAATGTAACTTTGTGTATTAAAGATTCATCATTTTGTCGAAAATTGATCTTTATTAATTGAACTAGTTTGTTAAAAATTTATTTTTTTGGTTCAGGGTTCGTCTCTAGATAAAAAATTGCTTGATCATATTCATGTGAAAAATATTTACAATTTCAGAAGCTTGTACTTTAAGGTGATTATTTTTTTTTTTAAATGTTGTTATTCGGAAATGAGGTAAGGTGAAAAATAAGTGAATAAATAATTCTTGTTTTTCCATTTTGAGCCGTGACTTGAAAATACGGTATGTTGGTCGAGGTAACGTAGCCTATTTCCAAGTTCACAATATTGCTTACTTATTGTTTCAATAAAACTAAAAATGTTATACGAACCCGTTTTTTTCCTTAAATTTTTCTATATTTCACCTTTTATTTCTGCCACAATCTATTAATTTTCTGTTATTCAATTCAATTCTGCTATTGGCAGAAAAATATATATATTATTGAAAATATTATTATTATGAAAAATATTATAAAAAATGTTGTTTAATTTTATTTTATTTTTTAAAATCTCTAACTTTACTCTGAACAATTTATCATTTTCCCTGACCATTATTATTCAAATACCAGAATCTTATTTGTGTAACATTTTTAGCATACAGTCATTTATATAAAGAATAAAACAATTTGAAATTGAAATAAAGAAAATCGAATTTATTATCCTTGACAGTTATTTAAAGTGCCTCTTATAGAAGTTTTCCGACTGTTGCAAGATTTTTTCCAAAATCCCTGACTTTTATGAAAATAATAAAAAATTAAAAAAAATTAATGATCAAATTCTGGGACTATAGCAACAAATTTAAAAATAGAATTATTTTGGTTTTAGTATCATTTATTTCTTTAATTATTCGATATTAATAACAATATTCTTGTTCGTGATTTATCTGCCTTGTATTTATATTTCTTTTCTTTCAGTTTCTTCCTCCTGACAATTATACTTTGGTTAAGAATTTTATTATTTGGTTCCAAATTCAACAATTTTATTAAAAAGTCATCCTTATTGTTTGAAATATCTACTATTACATTATTTGTTGAAAATTGTTTTTTTTTTTGTAGAAAATTAAATTAATTAATTAAAATTAAAATGTCATTTTTTTGTTTGAAAATTTAACTATTCTAGTTGAAGATTAATCATTTTTGTTGAAAATTCACCTCATGAGTTGAAAGTTCAACTACTTTGTTGAAAACTCATTTTTGTTGAAAAATTTAATTTTCCAACTGAAAATCTAACTATTTTATGTTTGGCTGAATAAGCAGTCCCAAGCCGAGTTACATAAATAAATGTAATTTTTTTTTGATATAATTTTGATATAATAAACATAATATAATAAATATATAATGAACATTTATAATTTATTTATTATTATTTATTATATATTTATTATTTATTATTATTTATTTATTTATTTATAATATATAATAAACATTTGATATAATAGTGTATAACATAATGTAGAAAAGTTCACATTTTGGACAAAATCGAGTGTGAAACACGAGATACGTGATGAGAATATGTTCATTAAGGGTGAAGGAGATTTAACAAAAGAGAATTCACAATCACCAAATTACAGTTGTCGATACTTTGACCTTTAATTTTAAATAGTCTGTGCACAAATGTGGGGAAAATACAGACCGAACGCGAAGCGCAAGATAAATATAAGGGAGAGTGGTCCTAGGTAGGCACAGTAAGTGTTTTTTTCGAAAACAGAGGGTAAAAAGGGTTTAATGGTCCTTTAATGTTTTTGGTCAAGTACCACGATCCTCTATCTACAATTCTATGTCGATCAGAGCAGCGTGGAGTGATTTTTGCGATTGCGACGCAGCAAAAAGTGAAGAATTCGATGTTTGATATTTCTCAAAATTGTGGTCCTATGCCGGCACCCCTTGGTCATGAGTCGGCACATAATTTTGTCCGCTCAAATGCAAGAAAAGGGGCAGTTTATGTATGTTTCAGGTGAAAATTGACAAATTTAAACCATTTACCAGATACAAGTAACATGCAGTCAAAACACAACAAAACAAAAAAAAGGCAAGAAGAGACAAGTGACATGGAATTGAAACACAAAAAAATAAAATAATTCACAAATAACAACAAAAGCAACAAAAAAGGTGCCGATTCAGGACCACCTGTTTGGTGCCGACTTAGGACCACTACGAATGTTTACACATTTCATGATATTACGCATGCGAAAGAAATCCGAATGAAAAATCGACTTTATCAGGCGAAAGCACACAGAACATAGAAACCAACGCCCTTAATTGATTGAACTTTTCAAAATATTTACACACCTGTAGCTGCTTCACAAAAATGAAATTCCGTTTACGCGAAAAATTTATACCCCGCTCACGCTGTCAAGCGAAAACTAAAGTGACCATTGTCAGCGTAAATTACGTCCATGTCTACCAACCTATCAAACGACAAAATGGTTAAGCCGACACGCGCGCCATCTCTGAGAAACGCGAGGGTTCCGTATTAATCCGCAGTGCCGACTTAGGACCACTATCCCCGATATTATCAAGAGCACACCAACAATTAAATATCCAACTTTTGTTTGATGGAATCATTTGGATGTCGTTAGGATGCGTTTGGAAGCCAATTTTTTTCGTTTGGACGGCAAAGCTCAAAAAGTTATTGAGTTTTCAAAATTGGAATGCTAACTTCACGCTGCGGAAAAAAATTTTAATTTTCTTCAAAAATTTTTTTACCAATCGTTTGGATGTCGTTAGGATGCGTTTGGAAGCTCACTTTTGATATTTGGACGATGAAATTGTGTGAGTTATCGAATAAAAAAGTAATTAGCACCAAAATGGCGAGCCGCGCCTTCTCAAGTGGTACTGATCTTCTTTGGTCAGCCGTGTCCTTAAATATAATATGTGTCACCACAAAACTGTGGGTACCGAAACTTTCCAAAAATTCTGAAAATTTTTTGATTATCTAAATTTCCGTATATTTTCAAAATTTCCAAGATGTTCAAAATTTATAAAAAGTTCAAAATTTCTGAATTTTCAAAATTTCTGAATTCTACAAAATGTTCAATTTTCTCAAATTTCCCAAATTTCCCAAATTATCTAAAATTTGTAAAATTTTCTAAAATTTCGTAAATTTTCTAAAATTTGTAAAATATTCAAAATTTGTAGAATATTCAAAATTTTCAAACTTATCAAAATTTCTAATATATCTGAATTTTATGAAATGTTAAAAAATTCTAAAATCATTCAAATTTCTGAAATTTCTAAAATGTTCCAAACTTACAATATTGCCAACATTTCTAAAATCATATAATCATCTCAAAGTTTCAAAAATTTCCGAAATTTCCAAAATATCTAAAATCTTCAAAAATTATTAAAATTGGTAAAATGATCAAAATTTCGAAACTGTTGAAAATTTATAAAATTTCTAAAATAACTAAAATTTCCAAATTTTTTAAAAAGTTTTGAAATTATCAAAATTCCTAAAATGTTCAAAATTGATAAAATTATCAAAATTTCTGAAATGTTCAACATTTATAAAATTATCAAAATTTATCCAATGCTAAAAATTTTTGAAAATTTTTTAAACTCCTGATGGTTTCAATTTTTTTTTAATTTTCAAAGTTTCTAAATTTTAAGAAATTCTAACATTTTCATAATTTCTTAAATTTCTGTAAAACTCTCAAATTTTTAAAAGTTCTATCGTGTTCAAAAAATGTTATTATTCATATTTACCATAGATTTTACAATTAACTTTCTCATCAACTTTAAAAAAATTTCTAAATTCAAACAAAAATAGAAATAACGATTCGGAAATTTCTTCATATAAGCAGAAACCACGTCTGGGTTACAAGAAATTAATTTCGAAAATACAACATAAAATTGGGGCAAAAGACGCAGTCGAAATGAGATTTGTGATTATTTCGAATTAATGTCGACATGAGTTTCGTAATTATTTTGAAGATAATTTCACCAATTTTAATAATTTTTTAGGTATTTCAGACATTTTGTGAATTTCGATAATATTGGAAAATTTCGAAATTAGGAAGAGTTTAGAAATTTCGAAAATTTGAGGCGATTCTGTAATTTTGGAAATGTTGACAATATTGTAAATTTGGAACAATTTAGAAATTTTAGAAATTTTGATAATTCAAAAAATTTGGATCATTCTACAAATTTTGAGAATTTTAGAAATTGAAATGACGTTAAAAAATTTTTAATTTGGAACATTAATTTCAAAAATTTGAATGATTTTGGAAATTTTATAACATTTCATAAAATTCAGGAATATTAGAAATTTTGATAAGTTTAAAAAATTTAGAACATTTCACAAATTTTGAATATTTTACAAATTTTGAAAATTTTGAAAACTTTACAAATTTTAGAAAATTTTACAAATTTGAGAAAATTTAACACATTTTAGAAAATTTGGGAAATTTGAGAAAATTGAACATTTTGTAAAATTCAGAAATTTTGATAATGTTTATAATTTCAGAAATTTTGAATATTTTAGAAATTTAGAACATCTTAGAAATTTTGAAAATATACGGGAATTTAGATGAACCAAATATTTTGGAAGTTTTGGTATCACAGTTTTCGCGGTGACACATCATATTATATTTAAGGACACGGCTGACCAAAGAAGGTCACTACCACTTGAGAAGGCGCCACTTGCGAGTATGGTGCTAATGACTTTTTGATTCGATAACTCACACAATTTCATCGTCTAAACGTCAAAACTGAGCTTCCAAACGCATCCTAACGACATTCAAACGATTGGTAAAAAAAATTTTGAAGAACATAAAAATTTGTTCCGCATCGTGAAGTTATTACGCCAATTTTGAAAACTCAATATCTTTTTGAGTTTTGCCGTCCGAACGAAAAAAATTGGCTTCCAAATGCATCCTCACTACATCCAAATGATTCCATTAAACAAAATTTGGATATTTAATTTGTGGGTGTGCTAACTTCACGGTTATTCGCGCGCCCTAGGCGCGCTCAAACTTGTGAACGAAGCGAGCCGCGCGATGAGAATGTGCCCGAACAGCGAACAGATTTTTTTTATTTATTTATTTTTTTTTGAAAATTAAGGTAAACGTCCCAGTAATCGTCACCATAAGAGATTTCATCGACTTCAAATATTCAGAAAATTGTTTTGGAAGGATTAGTTAAAAAATGATTGGTACTGATTGAAGCATTAAACATCCTAGAATATTATAAAAATTGTTTTTATATTATATTTAATATTACTTCTTATTAATAAACAATTAAAAGTCAAAAAGCATTGATGTCCCAGTTATCGTCATTTCTAAATCTGCCATGTACTAGTAATCGTGAGCCGTTGTCCCAATCTTCGTGAAAAAGGTTAAGTTTTCTTGAAAACAGTTTTTAGCGATTTGGAGGTTTCAAGTGTATTTTAAGTATACTTTAATGATATGAAAGATGTATTGTTATTTTTATATTGATCGAGAGATTTTCAGATCTCCGAGATGAAATCCGTCGAAACATAACTTCAAAATCGAATCTTCTGATAGTTCCAATACGTCTTATGGACATTATAATAATTAATCATAATAAAAATAAGTTTTCTTTTAAAATTTTTAGTTTTTATTTCAATTAAAAATATTTTCGAATAAAATTAATATTTTATTTATAAGAAATAAAGTGGCCTCAAAAATAAATCGAAGTAAATATTTAATAGAATTTTTATCACGATAAGTGATAACTACAATTATGAAATTGCCTTCCTTTTTAAAATAAAGTTTGATAAATTATATTGAGTTGTATAAAGTCATATAACCTAACTTTGTTCTATAAAATGGCTAAGTACAACATAATTACATGGGATACAAAAATTTACAAACTGGTAATTTTTGTAATTAACTTTTTTAATTAGATTAATTAGATTATAGATTTATAGATTAATGTTAGCTAATGAAAAACTACTCAATAAATATTAACTTCGTTGAAAAATGATAATAATCTAAAAAATTGATAATGAAATCAGTTTTCCGATTTCATTTCACGCCTTTTTGAAATTAATTAAATCATTATTTGTAACGAAATATGGAAATAAAATTTTGACAGATTCGTCCTAGTCTTCGCGACCGGTCACGATTACTCGAGCAACTATGCTTTTGAAATGTCCCTATAATCGTGACCGATATTTCTCGAACGAGAAGGTACTAAATGAAGATTTTACTTCATTTTATGAAACAAAAATGATCTTTTATTAGAAAAAAATAATTTTCGTCCCGATCAAATAATTTCTTGACATATTAAAAGCTTAAGCAAAGAATCGTGTTTCCTAACCTAAATGTTGAGCTATTTTCCACGTTTCGTGATTCATCGCCGCCGGCAATACAAATGAGTTTTTTTTACTCATGTGCACTATTTGTACAAAAAAACTAATTTGGTTTCCACGAAAATACTTACTTCTGGCGTTTACACCTCGAAACTAACGATTACTGGGACCGCCATGATTACTGGTACATCTACCTCATTCGAAATTGAATGATTTGAAAATATAAAAATTTTCGAAATTTCTTGAGTTTTAAGAGTCAAAAATTGATCCATTGCTATTTTTTCTTACAGAATTAAGCTTGCAAAACCCGGCATATAATGAAGGTTATCAGCCTTTGCTTCAGAGCCCATCCTCACCAGCCTCATCTCCGCCCAGATCTCCATCTTCAAGCCGTAAGTTTTTATTTTTAAGGAACTCGTTACAGTTACGTTACTCAGGAAAAAAAATAACTGGTTACATATACGTTAATAAAAGAAGTAAATTCAAGTTCCCTAAAAGTTACTTTAAATTTAACCTTCCCATCCCCCTTTATTCACGAAATTTAATTAAATGGTGAAAAAAATAACTAATCAATTTATTTAAAAAATTACTGAAGAATTTACAAAACCCCTCAATCTTAGTTTTTTCCACAATCATATATATTAACATTTTTTCAATATTCCTGATTAATGAAGTTATAATTTAAGAAAAAATGTAAATTACAAAGCTGAAAACTCCCAAATTTTGACGATACCATTACAGAAGCTAATTAAATGTAAAAAAACATTTCAATTAATTACCTATGTTAAAATCAATAAATAAATTGCCTACAGCCTACAATTCTTAACCGATTTTCAATTTTTTGAGGACTTATCAGGGATAGTTGCACAAGAGCGTCTATGGATTAAATTTTTCAATTTTTGTCATTTTCTATTTTTTATATAAATAAACAAAGAGCGTAAATGAGACATTTTATAATTATTATCTTTTATCTGCAAATAAATAACTTAATTGTTTCCATTTTCGAAGAAAATGAATTTTTAAGTATCCAAAGAATCTAAATAATTTACAGGATATCGAATCTGATTATTATAAACAAATTATATTAACCAAATGTCAACATATTGTAAACTTCGCTTGCAAACTATAATTTGTAAGTGTAAATTGCTTGATTTTATCAACAGGATCATGTTTGATCATGAAAATTTGTTGTATGGTATAATTTATTTATTCTATAAACGAATTATGTAAACAAATACATAGTTTAGGCGCTTATTGGGAGAAAGTAATCGTTTTTCTTTCTTAGTACCTTTAAGTTATATAAGTGGTAATATTTAATGATTAAGATTGTTCATTCGATATTATTTGTGTATTTTATAAACAAATTCATAGTTTTTTTCTAATCGTCTTCAAATTACATAAGTGGTGATGTTTAGTGACGAAGAATTGTCAATCGATATTATTTGTTTATGCTATAAACAAATTTGATAAAAAAATGCATAGTTTGACCAAGTATAGATAGAAAGTGATCGTTTTTCTTTCTAATCGTCTTCAAATTACCTAAGTGGTGATATTTAGTGACGAAGAATTTTCAATCAATATTATTTGTTTTTGTTATAAACAAATGCATAGTTTGACCATTTATAGATAGAAAGTGATAGTTTTTCTTTCTAATCGTCTGCAAATTACATGAGTGGTGATATTTAGTGACCAAGAATTGTCAATCGATATTATTTGTTTATATCATAAACAAATGCATAGTCTGAGCATTTATAGGTAAAAAGTGATCCTTTTTTATTATTGCTTTCAAATGATATTACTGGAAATGTTTTGTGATGTTCTAGAAGAATTAGCTTCCGAGCTTTCCAAACTATGCATTTGTTTATTATATTTGTTTATGTTATGAACAAATGATATCAATTGACAATTCTTTTTCACTACATATCACAACTTATGTAATTTGAAGACGATTAGAAAGAAAAACGATTACATTCTATCTATAAATGCTCAAACTATGCATTTGTTTATTAAATTTGTTTATGACATAAACAAATAATATCGATTGACAATTCTTTGTTACTAAACATCACCACTTATGTAATTTGAAGATGATTAGAAAGAAAAACGATCACTTTATATCTATAAATGGTCAAACTATGCATTTGTTTATAAAATTTGTTTATGACATAAACAAATAATATTGATTGACAATTCTTCATCACTGAACATTACCACTTATATAATTTGAAGCCGATTAGAAAGAAAAACTATTACTTTCTGTCTATAAATGACCCAACTATGCATTTGTTTATATAATTTGTTTATAACAAAATCAAAAAATAATGAATAACAATGCTTTGTCACTTAATATCACTCTTTATGTAATTTAAAGACGATTAGAAAGAAAAACTATCACTTTCTATCTATAAATGGTCAAACTATGCATTTGTTCATGACGTAAACAAAGAATATCGATTGGCAATTATTTGTTACTAAAGATCAGCACTAATATAATTTTAAGACGATTAGAAAAAAAACTATTACTTTCTGTCCATAAATTACCAAACTATGCATTTGTTTATAACAATTTGTTTACAAAATAAATAAAAAATATCGAATGACCAATCTCAATCACGAAATATTACACTAATATAATTTGAAGATGCTAAGAAAGAAAAACGATTACTTTCTCCCAAAAAACGCCTAAACTATGCATTTGTTTACATAAATTGTTTATAAAATGAAGAAATTATACCATACAACAAGTTTTCATGATCAAACATAATCCTGTTGACAAAATCAAGCAATTTCAACTTAAAAATATACTTTGCTAGCAAAATTTCCAATATGTTGACATTTTGTTAATATAATTTGTTTATAACAATTATATGCGAATTCCTGTGAATCATTGGTATTCCTATGGATACTTCGACATTCATTTTTGTCAAGATAGGGATTAATTAGGTTATTGATTTGAAGATAAAAAATTATAATTATAAAATGTCTCATTTTCGCTCTTTGTTTATTTATATAAAAAATAGAAAATGACAAAAAATTTTAAATCTAATCCATAGACGCTCTTTGGAACTATTGTTGATCACTTCTTCGAAAAAATTAAAAATCGGTTAAGAATTGTAGGCTCTAGGTGATTTTGAATATTAAATTCCCTATTCGGCCCACTGTGGGGTAAAAAAATTACTTTTTTGGTTCAAAATAACGCGCAGCCCACAAATATTGACCGATTTGGACGCAAAGAATTTGCAACAAGGAGATAAAATTTCAAACAAAATTGTCGAGCCTGATATTTGATTTAGTTTTTCAATTTTTTTATAAATAAAAAAATATTTAGAAAAACACGGCGATGTTTTCTATTTGATGTTCCCGGTGCTCCTCAATAATAGGAAAATTATTTTAATCGCCCACATTGTATAGATTCACATTACTTAAAGATATTCCATCATGATACGATAAACAACAAAAATGGTATAAACACATTATTTGTAGAAAGTGTTTTTTTCTATAATTTTCGATAATTTTAAGTTTTTTTGCAAGAAATTTGCATGTAAACAATATTATAATAAATAAAATTTCTTCTCAGATTGTTTTTGTTAATATTCTAAACAGATTTAATGAACAAATAAATTCAGGCATTTGTCGACAGAAAAATTCGTTTTTTTCTATGTAAATTTTTTAAATTATTAACCTCATTATAATTTCAGCAAAGTTCATAATTTCTTGATGAATTTTATTTAAAAAATATATATATAATAAACACATACATTATTCGGGCATTCGTCGGCGGAAAAACTCGTTTTTTTCAATAGCATTTTTTTAATCGGGAACTTTACGATAATTTCAGCATCATTCATTATTAGTTGAATTATTTTATTTTATTTTTAACATATTTAATTTAAAAATGCATTATTCGGACATTTTTCAACGAAAAAAACTGTATTTTTTTCGAATGTGAGTCCTTTTAATCGGGAACTGGATGATAATTTCATCAACACTCATACTTAGTAGATAAATTGCTTACCTTCTTTAACAAATTTATTAAACAAATGCATTATTTGTTTCTTATATTACAAGAATGGTCTTAGGAGAAATTTTCCTTATTGTAACATTCTTTATATCCACATGTCTTGCAACATAACTAAAAAAAACGTAAAATTATCAAAAATTATAGAAAACACACTTTCAACAAATAATTTGCTTATAATTTATTTTTTTTTTTTGTATCTTGATCAAATATCCTAATCTGATATGAATCTATGAAACATTGGCGTCTATAAGAATTTCTTTGACACAGTGTGCGTAAAATGCGTTTTTACACATCCATATGAGTGCGTAAAACGGCTTTTATTTACGCACTCATATATGCACATATATGCACATTTTACGTGTGTAAAACTAAATTTTACGCACATGTTTCATAATATACTATTCTATTATTGTAGAGTCCGTCGTACTTTTTTTCATGGAGGGAAGTGAGGGTACGGGAAAGTAGGTGGAGTCGAGTAGGAAAAGTTTGCGACTGGGAGGTTTCAATCACTTAATTAAGTTTTTTTTCAAGAAAAATAATTTCAAAAAATAATTTGAAAAATTAAAAAAAATTTAATTTGTTTCAAATTAAATATGTCCACGTTTCGAGGCCCTCGGAACCCGAAAAATAGGTTTTCACGGATGTTTCTGTCTGTATGTCTGTCTGTATGCTTTTCTCTCTCGAAAACTGACGGTTAAGTTCGTTAGCCAGCTATTTTGGTTGAAAATTAAAAAAATAGAGCATTTTCAAAATTTTTGAGACTATTTTTTTCAAGATTTGAAAATTCTATGTACGGCTATTCGTTGTACTCGGAAATTCAAACAAAAAAAAACAAACGAAAATGAAAATTTCAAGCCAAACAACGCACGATATGAAAAAAAAATGAAGAAAAGAAAAACGTTGCTTCTTGAAAGTCCTACAAGATTGTCATAATAACTTTTTGAATTTTCTTGAAAAATCGAAAATTCAAATTTTGATAGCACATTAGATAATGATAAAGCAATAATTATATTTTGCGGTCAAATTATGCAAGATTCGAAAACGATGAGAAGACAAAAATTGTGCATCCAAAAAAAGATCTACAATTTTAATCTTTTTTCAACATTTTTTTAACAATCGTTTGGATGTCGTTAGGATGCGTTTGGAAGCCAACTTTTTCCGTTTGAACAACACTCAAAAAGATATTGAGTTTTTTAAATTGAAGTGCTAACTTAACGCTGCGGAACAAATTTTAATTTTTTTCAACTAATTTTTTACCAATCGTTTGGATGTCGTTAGGATGCGTTTGGAGGCCAATTTTTGACGTTTGGACGATGAAATTGTGTGAGTTATCGAATAAAAAAGTCATTAGCACCATACTCGCGAGCAGCGCCTTCTCAAGTGGTAGTGACCTTCTTTGGTCAGCCGTGACCTTAAATATAATATGATGTGTCACCGCGAAAACTGTGGTACCGAAACTTTCCAAAAATTTTCCAAATATTTGGATTATGTAAATTTCCGTATCTTTTCAAAATTTTCAAAATTTCTAAGATGTTCAAAATTTCTAAAATGTTCAAACTTTCCGAAATTATAAAAATTATCAAAATTTCTGAATTTACAAAATGATCAATTTTCTCAAATTTCCCAAATTTTCTAAAATTTGTGAAATTTTCTAAAATTTGTAAAAAATTTTTAAAATATTCAAAAATTTTAATCTTACCAAACTTTCTAATATTTCTGAATTTTATGAAATTTTAAAAACTTCTAAAATCATTCAAATTTCTGAAATTAATGTTCAAAATTTTAAAATTTCTAACTTTATTTAAATTTCTAACTTTATTTAAATTTCTAAAATTATCAAAATTTGTCAAATGTTCCGAATTTTTTAAATGATCAAAATTTCATCAAATTTCTAAAATGTTCCAAATTTACAATATTGTCAACATTTCGAAAATTATAGAATCGTCTCAAATTTTCAAAATTTCGAAACTTTTCAAAATTTCGAAATTTACCAAACTTTCTAAAATTTCTAAATTTTCAAAATGTCTGAAATATCTCAAATTTTCCAAAATTATTAAAATTGGTAAAACTATCAAAATTTCGAAACTGTTGACAATTTCTAAAATTATATAAACTTCTCAAATTTTAGAAATTTATAAAATAACCAAAATTTGTAAAATTGATAAAATATCTAAAATTTCAAAAAAAATTTCAACAGTTTTAAAATTGTAAAACTGTCTAAAATGTTCACAATTTATAAAATTATCAAAATTTATGAAATTTTCAAAATTTCTAAAAAGTTTTAAAAATAAAATATATATAATATAATAAATTTGGAGAAACTCATGTCGACTGCGTCTCCTGACCCAATTTTATGTTTTATTTTCAAAATTAAGTTTTCCTACAAACAAATTAAGAAAAAATTTTAGAATTTCCTTTTGTCAATGTAAATAATAGATATTATATTAATTAATGATTTAAAAGGTGGCAGTACAGAACTAGATAATAAGCAATAACAATATATTTACAGTATATTACGGTGGTCCAAAAACACCAAAATTTTAAAAATCGAAAATGACTAGTACTCATAAATATTTTATTATGAGAAATTGTTTGTTATTATGAAAATAAGAAATTTTTGACATCATTGCGACACCATGGAACAAGTTTTTATTACAAATTTTGATGATTTTATAAATTTTGAAAATTTGAGATATTTTAGACATTTTAGAAATTTAGAAATTTCAGAGATTTTGGTAAATTCCGAAATTTTCGAAACTTTGAGATGATTCTAAATTTTTATAAATGTTGACAATATTGTAAATTTGGAACATTTTAGAAATTTTAGAAATTGTGATAATTTAAAAAATTTGGAACATTCTAGAAATTTTGATAATTTTAGAAATTTAAATAACGTTAGAAATTTAAAAATTTTGAACATTAATTTCAGAAAGCTTTTAGCAATTTTTAACATTTCATAAAATTCAGAAAAATTAGAAAGTTTGGTAAGTTTAAAAATTTGAATATTTTACAAATGAATATTTTACAAATTTTACAAATTTTAGAAAATTTGGGAAATTTGAGGAAATTGAACATTTTGTAAAATTCAGAAATATTGATAATTTTGATAATTTCAGAAATTTTGAATATTTTAGAAATTTTGAACATATTAGAAATTTAAAATTTTTGAAAATATACTTTGAATACTTTGAAAATATATATGTTTGGAAAGTTTCGGTACCACAGTTTTCGCGGTGACACATCATATTATATTTAAGGATACGGCTGACCAAAGAAGGTCCCTACCACTATTCAATAAATCGTATATTTTCTACACTTTTTTAGTTACATTTTTAACAACAAAAAATTCATTCTGAACCCAACAGTTGCATTAACAACCAGTTTAACTTTTAACCAGAAGCGGTGAATTTGTAACAAAATAGTTAAATTATTTAACCAAATGGTTACATTTTCAACTAAATGGTCGAATTTTCAAACAAGAAAGATTGAACTTGAACAAAAACGATTTTTCAAAAAAATTGAATTCCTTGCCAGAAAAGATTTCTTTTGACCAGAATAGTGTGATTTTCAAAATAAATAAATACATTTTCAACAAAATAGTTGATTTTTTATACAATTATTTGAATTTTTAACCAAATATTTCAATTATCAAAAAAAATGGGTTTTAAATAAAAAAGTCGAATTTTGAACTAAATAGTTGAATATTTAAAACGAAAAAAAAATTTTTCATAGAAAAATTAATTGCCAACCAAAAAAAAAACGGATTTGGAAAAAAAGTTTAATTTTCTATCAAAGAGATGAAATTTCAACTAAAATTATGAATGTTTAACAACAACGTAAATAAATTTTCAACAAAGATATTCAGGTTTCAACCGAGTGGTGAAATTTTCAATAAAAAAATATAAATTCTCAAGGAAAAATGTAATAGTAGAATTATCAACTGAAAGCGATAATTTTTAACAAAAATGTAACATTTAAATATTCATTTAAACAAATTAATTTTCAACCAAATAGGTGAATTCTCAAGAAAAAAGTAAGAGTTGATATTTCAATCAAAAAAATTTAATTTTAAATAAAAAATAATTTAGTTTAACCAAAAAGATAAGTTTTGAACAAAAGAGTTGAATATAAACCACGAAAGATTAATTTTGAACCAAAAATGAAATAATTGAATTTTAATTTTAAAAAATTAACATTTTACACAAAAAAAATGAATTTTCAACAATATATGTAGTTAAATTTTTAATCAAGAAAATAAGTTTTCAACAAAAAAATTTTCATTAAAATAATTGAATGTGAAACCTTAGCAATTAATTTTAAACTAAAGTGACAAATTTTCAACGAAAAACGTCACAGTTGATATTTAAACCAAAAAAGATTTAATTTTAATATAAAAAGAGTTCAATATAATAAAAAAAGATGAGTTTTCAATCAAAAATGAAATACTTATCATCAGTTAAAGAAGTTAATTTTCAAACAAAAAAAAAACGAATTTTGAACATAATAATTAAATGTCATAGAATGTCATGAAACCAAAAACAATTTTAATTTTTAAACAAAACCAGTTAAATTTAACAACAAAAATCAATCTACAACCGAAAATGGAATACTTGAAATTTGCAGTTAAAGAAATTAATTTTCAAACACAATTCTTAATAGAAAAAAGAACTGAAAAAAAAAGAATCCTTGGCAAACATGTTTAACCTTGGAACAATTAGTTAAATTATCAACTGAAGAAGATGCATTTTAAACGAGAATGGAATAGGTAAATTATCATTAAAAAAATTAATTTTCAACAAAATACTGAAATGTTAAACTAAAAGAATAAATTTTGAACTAAGATGATAAATTCTCAATTAAAAATATCGGTTGATATTTGAGTCGAAAAAGATTTTAATTTTAAATCAAGAACAGTTAAATTCAACCAAAGAAGACAAATTTTCAACAAAAGAATTGAATTTTCAACCAAGAAGGATTCTCCAGACAAAATATAAATAAAAATTTTAACCAAATTGTTGATCTTAAAAGTAAAACAAGCTAATTTACAAACTTTGAATTTTTGCAGTTTTTAAGTTGAATTCGTAACACAAAAATATGAATTTCCATTAAAAAAAAGTTAATTTTCAATCAAATAGTTGAATTCTTAAAACAAAACTACAAATTTCCAGCCAAAAACAACTATTTTTTTTTCAATAATAGACAAACCAAATGCTTAATTTTGATCAATTTAAAAATATAAATTTACAAAAAATACAAAATTACATAATAATACAACAAATTTTTAAATACAAAGACAAATCAGACAAATCAAATTTTGTATTCGAAATGATAATTTTTCGAGCTGGAACAGAAAAGGCAAAAGTTCTGTCGCAGCCTAGCCCATTCCCAGCTTTATGATTTCTTTACAAAAATTGTCAGAATTATTCTATTTGAGAATTTATGATCAAAAAGTCTTTTCTATTCATGCGTCAACTTTAAATTATGTAAATGAAAAAATATTTTTTGTTTCAAACAGATGATTCAAATACTATAAATTACCAGAACTTGCCTACTCTTTAATAAAATTTATTAATATTGTAAGGTCAATCGATTCGTCTCGAACCAAGGAATCTTTTATATTATTGCATCTACTTTGAATTATGTTAAGGAAAAAAGTTTTACTATGAAAAATCGTATTTTCAAATATTATGCATTACCATAGCTTCCTTACCCTTCAATGAAATGTATTAATATTGTAGGTCAATCGATTCGTCTTGAATCAACACAACTTTTCTATTCTCGCATCAACTTTAAATTATGAGAATGCGAAAATTGTTGGTATACAAATCGATTTTAAAAATATATAAATTACCATAACTTCCCTACTCTTTAATAAAATGTATTAATATTGTGAGGTCCATCGATTCGTCTCGAACCAAGGAATCTTTTATATTTTTGCATCAACTTTGAATTATGATGAAGAAAAAAGTTTTACTATGAAAAATCGTATTTTCAAATATTATGCATCACCATAGCTTCCTTACCCTTCAATAAAATGTATCAATGTTATAGGTCAATCGATTTGTTTCGAATCAAGAAATCTTTTATATTCTTGCATCAACTTGGAATTATGTGAATGAAAAAAGATTTACTATAAAAAACCGATTTCCAAAATATATAAATTACCATAACTTCCTTACTCTTTAATAAAATGTATTTATATTATAGGTCAATCGATTTGTCTCGAACCAAGGAATCTTTTATATCATTGCGTCAACTTTGAATTATGATAATGAAAAAAGTTTCATTATGAAGAACCGATTTTCAAAATATGATTGAGTGTTAATGAAAGATGCAATAAATATTTTTAGAAACCCTTCGGTCGGTTTCAAGATATCAGTCGGGAAAATAAGCCTGTCAAATTTCGTCAATTAAATCTGCAACCGTTTTCAAGTTATCGTATTCACAAAAAATGGTAACATCCAGGCACACACACATGAACATCCATACATTATCATCGCGGTGACTGATTCAGTTCCTATCTATCGTGAATAGAATACATGCTACAAAAATTTATAACAGTAAATATGCATAGGAAGTGCTCTAAAGACGTTCTATTGGAACTAACTCGGTATTTTTCCTTGAAATATATTTTGTATGATTACAATGAGGAAATTTTGATCTCGAGGAGAAAACATACGGCGACTATCAAGTGACGTCACAACGGCGATATTTCACAACCTTCACAGCAAGTAGGGCTGAATATAGTGTATATAAGGCGAGAAAACTGAACCAATATTCACTTATTTTATTTCATCGAATCGCGATGCGATTTTCAATTTTTATCCTTCTCTGCTACCTTCTCTACAATGGTGATAGTGTTGACCCTGATCCTACTATTGCTACATATACTGACCTCAGATTCGCTCAAGGTGAGTTTTAGCATATATTTCATGCATAAGATACGAAATATCTCATCGTCCAGAAATTTGGAACAAGTAATCAAATATTTTTCATATTTTGCCCCAATTTTTCGGGACCTCTACACTTTCAGAAATGTTCGGAAGATTCGGTCACATTTATGATACTCAAGTAAACTAAAACACCTTTTCGTAACTAATTATTTATCTATGACGTAATGATTTGTATTGTTTGATTATAATTGCCCAAAACATTGTGTGTGAATGTAGAATAGCTATTAAAGATCATTAAATTTATTTACAGCAAATTGCATTCGATCGTCGGAGGTGAGGCAGTTTTGGCATGAATGTGTTGTCTACTACGAAGGTATGGAGGTAAAACAGTACCGTAACCTGAACATCGCCACACGTAAGTAAATTTATTTCTGTGATTATTTATAAAAATTATAATTTTATAATATTTATATTGAGAAATATTAAGATATATTAAGAAATTAAAATTGTCGTATTGAACAAATCAGATTGATCACAAGACACTCATTGATAATTTTCTTTAACTTCATTTTAAACTTGAACAAAAAAAAAAAAAAAAAAAAAAAAAAAAAGAAAAAGACTTGCCAAAAATATACCTTCTTTACAGGGTTCTGCGTATACAAAGTACCCGGGAGACGCCAATGGAAATGCACTGCTAGACCCTACGAACCAGCACCCAGATAATACAATCTCTGGCAGGAAGCTGTCTTTGGCAGGAAGCTGTCTTTGGCAGGAAGCTGTCTCTAATGTTTCAGATGACTTTATCATAATTACGTAATAGTGACATCACAAACGTAAATTAATATAATTACAAATTAACATTAAAGGTAGCAATTGAAAGCATTAAAACTCATTTTACAATACTAACTTTTTTTTACTTTTTGGGTTATACAATATTTTGAAAATTTGTTTGGTGGATATTTTACAAATCATTACCTTCATATTCAGTCATATGGAGGTAATATATCATTTGCTTGAAAGAGCTTTGAAATTAGAACAAGAACTAATAGTAATGTAATTGTGGCGAAGTCACTGAAATAATTGAGATAAACCACCAATGTTAAGTGATTATACCACTACTAGATGTATCTTCGGTAAACCTGATATGTATAAAATTCTTAACAGGAAAATAAAAAATCATATTAAAAATAAAAACTTTCTGGACAATTGATTTTATGATAAGCAAGTCCCAGGTACCCACAAATTTGTAATATTAATGATTTTCAATTTGATATTTCCAAAGTCAGGGATTTTGAAAAAATCTTCAAAATGTCAGAGAGTTTCTACAAGCTACATTTTAAATAACTGTCAAGAATAATAAATATGAAATTTAGCAATTTTAAACTGAAATTTTCGAATTGCGTTTATGAAAGGTTCTATGTAAAAATGTTTCAAGTTTCAAATTCTAGCCTTTGAATATTAATGGTCAGGGAAAATGAAAAACTTGTTAGGAAATTTTGAATATGCAGTTTGCGACGATTATTTTTTTTAGTTAGAATTTTTGTTATTTGGTAGAAAATTCAACAATTTTGTTTAGAATGTATCCTGTTTGGTTGAAAGTTGAACACAATTTGGATGAAATTTTTTTTTCTTTCTTGACGGAAAAATCTTTAATTGTTACGAGCGAATTTCCAAAATTTTCATTAGAATAATCAATGTGGCTCAAAATATTATTTCAAGCCACATTGATTCAAAACTCTATATGAGTTACAAAGGTCTCTTTGTTCGCTAGTGACCTTAGAGCTTATCATCGGAATGCTTACGCAGCATTCCCAGCCCATAAGGTCTCGCAACGAGCCAACTTGTCGAATGAGGAAGGCAATGATTCAACAATAAAATAATTTTAATCAAAAATTAAGATTATTTTCGGATAAATCCCATGTTCTTTTCTTTCAGCAATAAAAAAAACTAGGGTTGCTTTTGTAATCCATTCAATGTTAGGGTGAACTGCACAAACCTATGCGTGTGAAAGTTTGAGTGCATGCATGTGTGGATAGATGCAGGTGTTACGTCCTGAAGGGAACAAACTTACCTGTTAAAAATAATTAAT
>CAKNYM010044153.1:117273-145044 GCA_932195095.1 Andricus curvator
AACTGCGTCTCTTGGCCCAATTTTATGTTGTATTTTCGAAATTAATTTCATGTAACACGGGCATGGTTTCTGCTTATATGAAGAAATTTCAGAATCGTTATTTCTATTTTTAAATGAAATTAGAAGATTTTGGAAAGTTCTAAAATTTATAAAATCTTTGGTAAACATGAATAATACAATTTTTTGAAAACAATAGAACTTTTAAAAATTTGAGAGTTTCATAGAAATTTGAGAAATTATGAAAATGTTAGAATTTTTTTAAATTTAGAAACTTTGAAAATTAAAAAAAAAATTGAAACCATTATAAATTAAAAACATTTTCAGAAATTTTGAACATTTGATAAATTTTGATAATTTTTGAACATTTTAGAAATTTTGATAATCTCAAAACTTTTTTAAAAATTTGGAAATTTTTAGATATTTTAGAAATTTTGGTAATTTTCTACATTTTTAAAATTAGTTTTTATAATTTTAGAAATTTTCAACAGCTTCTAAATTTTGATCATTTTACCAATTTTAATAATTTTTCAAAATTTTAGATATTTCAAACATTTTGGAAATTTCAGAAATTTTGTTAAATTTCGGAATTTTGAAAATTTTTAAACTTTGAGATGATTCTATAATTTTTGAAATGTTGACAATATTGTAAATTTTAAACATTCTAAAAGTTTTGATAATTTTAGAAATTTAAAAATTTTGAGCTTTAATTTCAGAAATTTGAATGATTTTAGACATTTTAAACATTTTTATTTATTAAAGCCATTGTAACCCAGTGAGAGGGTTATTTTGCTGATTATTATTATTTTTAACATTTCATAAAATTCCGAAATATTAGAAAGTTTGAAAATTTTGAATATTTTACAAATTTTGAATATTTTGAAAATTTTGAATGTTTTACAAATTTTGAATATTTTACAAATTTTTACAAATTGTAGAAAATTTCACAAATTTTAAAATATTTTACAAATTTTAGAAAATTTCACAAATTTTGGGAAATTTAAGAAAATTAAACATTTTCTAAAATTCAGAAATTTTGATAATTTTTGTTATTTCAGAAATTTTGAATATTTTAGAAATTTTGAACATCTTAGAAATTTTTAACATCTTAGAAATTTTGAAAATTTTGAAAATATACGGAAATTTAGATGATCCAAAAATTTTCGAAATTTCTGGAAAGTTTCGGTACCACAGTTTTCGCGGTGACACATCATATTATAATTAAGGACACGGCTGACCAAAGAAGGTCACTACCACTTAAGAAGTTCGACAGCGTGAAGTTAGCACTCGAATTTTGAAAACTCAATATCTTTTTGAGTTTTGCCATCCAAACGCATCCTTACGACATTTAAGGCCATTAATAATTATTATTTTCAATAGAAAGATCATAATATTCACATTCATTGTTTATCTCTATTTTTAAACTCCTTGCTCAAATTCTGCGGAATTCACTGGAATTTCCTCAATTTGCTTTGAATACACAGGTCATTCTTTCGGACTACCTCTTTCCTCTATTTACCCCCTTTTTAAATATTTTGTTTTTCTCTGTTTTCAAGAAATTTTCCCTTTATTCTCAGTTTTATCTTTTTTGAGCTTTATAGCGAACTGAAATAATACAACTCAATAAGAAAATCCAACTATTTTATATTAAAATTGTATTATTTTTTTTAAAAGTCTACTATTATATTTTTGATTCAGACTTCATCTTTTTTGGTTGAAAATTCAACTACTTGGTTGAAAGTTCAACTACTTTCTTGAAAATTAATTTCATTGGTATAAGATTGAACTATTTTGTCGAAAATTCTTTTTTTCTTTTTGAAAATTCATAATTATTAACTGAATGTATAACTATTTCATTTTTGTTTGAAAATTGATCCTCTTTCGTAGGAAATTCAAATATTCTTTCATTGAGAATGATTCATCTTTCTTGGCTGAAAATTCGACTACTCGTTTCTAAGCTATACACTGTACACACACGGAAATTGAGAAAAAAAAAATTATTTTCGAGCTCCTGAGGTCGAATTATATCGGAATATGTCAAAAAAGTAGATTTGAAAATTTAGATCATTACAAACCTCCCTCTATGAGGAAGCGATAGCGGGGTGAAACAACAAACAAAAAATTTTTTTTTTGCGAGCCACTAATGCCCAGTTGAATCGGCATGCTACATCTCGCGACCTCTCCCTGCCAGTGTTTGTATTAGGAATCAAAAATTGATCCATTGCTATTTGTTCTTACAGAATCTATCCCTCAAGGCAACAGATTTATGAATGGTCTCAGGCGCTGGTTCCCGAGCTCATCCAGACCTGCACCTTTGTACAGTAAGGCCGGAAGTTTTTCTCTAATTTTTAAATTTTTAGGTTATTTTTTGCATTATTAAATTTTTTCAGTTATTTTTTTTTGTTTGTAAGATTGTTTTCAGAAGAATTTTTGGTTTATTTATTATTTGTTGACGATTCCCTTGATTGTCAGCACCTCCATCTACTAATGGAACATATTTCCTATTCAATGGCATTTCATAATAAGACATAACTAATTCACCTACGCTCAATGAATTTAGAAGATTTGCAAAATCTATTCATTTTTCTGGCGCATGTTTGCTTTTGATTTTCCTAATCCAAAATAATGCCATAAATGAGGTCTGGGTTTAAATCTAGCGGGCTTAACAAAACACCAGCTTCCTTTTACAGGTGGTAATTGCCTTATATCTGTGAAGAGTAGTACACGAACACCTTCAAAAAAAGATCATTATTTTTTACTTCCTGCAGACGAAGATGGATTTATCTGTTTATAGGTGAATGCTTTTTCTTTCTCTATTGCTGAAGAAAAAGCTGAGTGTAATGTACGCCCATTAAATAAACGCGCTCCAACACCTGATAAAGCTGTAACATCTACAACTTTCAAATTTTAAAGTGGATCAGCTGTAGAAGCGTAACATCGTTTAATTTTCTGCACAATTCTTTTGAAAACAGAAGTTTTGCCACATCCACCACCTCCGTTGATAAAAATCTTTCATGATTTGGCGTTCTCCTCGGCCGGTAATTAGTCTAGTTGAATTTTTCTTTTTATTGTATCAAACAAAGACTACTGCTCGACATTCATGTTTCGAACACAGCGATTGGATTCTTCCTTTCCCATAACGTCATCTGCACTACAGTTTTCGGCATCGTCGTGAAGATCGAGATCCATTATGAAACGTTCGTGACCGTCTAAAATGGCTTCTAATGGTTGTTCTTGGAGTGCAGCATTACTTCCGTCTTCAGGCTTGCAAGGTTCTTGAAAAGCTAGAACTTGAGCAATAACTTACTGCAATTCTTCTTCAATGAGTCGAAATTAACCAATATTACCCCCTTGAATTGATCGTTTGAGATGACGTTGAGAACTAAACGCTGATTCTGCTGAATCGAAACCTTCTAATAATTCAGATTCATATCTGAATGAGATACAATCCACTAAGTAACTGTAGAAGTAACCTTCACAGTCTCCTACCAGAGAGTAATGCCTTCTTTCCAAAACATTCCATTCTTTAACGTTATAGAAGGAATTGCAACATTTATATAATCCATTCCGTAAGCATTTGTGTCTCCTTGTTCATCGGAGTTAAGTCTGGTATTATGCTCGAGCATATCATCAAACTCAGTTGTACTAAGATTTTCCAAAACATTTGGAGGCAAAACATAACGATAAAATATGTTTGTGTGAAGCTCATCAACATCTTGAGCATACAGTACTGCTGTTCTGGAAAACAATGATTAAGAAATACTGACGTTCTGGAGCTGTCTCTTGATTTTAGGTGACAAATATAAAAGCACCTTCCGGACCCGAAACTTGTCGATGTTGAAAAATGGCCATGGACACTGCAAACAACTGCTTCCCTAAGTCACCTCCGTGTCTTCGAGTTGAACTGATAGCATCTTCTACATCTTGTCCATCATCATGAGGTTCATACTTAGCAATATATTTTGCAACATAGTGAGCAATGACTGTCACATTACCACGAGGTTGAATGTCTATGTTTCCTTTCCACAGTTTTAATATATGTGCGTTATCATTATTGATATGCAGATCATTAGGACTACGCTTTAAAACGCAAAAACGCTCACTATTCTGAAGTGTCTCCTCAGCACCTAACAGAACTGTTGTTTCAGCAGCATTTCTGGAAATCCAAAACAGCATTGTCTTTGCTCTCTGTTCTTGTGAAATGTTGCTAAATGCCGGTGAAATTTAACAGTGAACACGTTTCACAATATCATTTAATTGTTCATGTCTCGTATGCGAAGAGCACGAAAAGACGATGTCTATTATTGATACCGCTGCATGTGTGTCAAATGGAGAAAGGCCTTGGACTTTCTCCACCATGAGTCAAGCATTTTTCCTGCTAAAATAAAAGCACTCTTTCTGAATAGTCCCAAAATACCATTCAGTCGAGCCATAAATTGTCGGGACAAAGTAATAGGATAATCATCAATTAATGTTTGCTTCTCATGAAAAGATAAATTTACTGGATCTTCATCCGGCCTTCCAGCAGCACTGAGACATGCCTTTAATATGTCAAGCTAATTCGCGTCATTGCTGCTAAGTGTTGTGAACCACTGACGTGGTCCCACATTTCATAACATTGCAATTACATTGCTTGCATTTAGCAAACCAGTTAGCACTTGATCCACGAACACATCTCATGTTTAAGTGAAAATTCTCTACCAATCCATGAGGAGTTGCTCGACCTTGTCGTCATCTCAGACAGATACCGACATGGAAGTGAGCTCGATTAAATTCTACAACAGATAGGCTAATAAATAAATAATCGTTTCGTTCAAATCTTGTGTCAGCGTACCAAATTCTACTTTGATGATAATCTAAAGCAGTTATTTCATGCAAACGCGTTTGATCGTGAAAACCTTGACGACTTGAAGAAAGCAGATGATACCAACTTAATTCTTCTGCTCTGCGTTCAACATGCATTTTTACAGGTGGCGCTGTTTTCCTTTGTAAATGGTATAATGAAACCATGGTTACTCCTGATTGAAAAACAGATTGTACACAGTTCCATGATGCTCTGTTCTTCCCATTTTTCTTCTTGATTGAAAATCAAAGAGCCAATCCTGCTCTTGAATTTTCATCAGAGCAACAGAGCTTCTTTTACATGTTAATACACCCGTCTTGTGATTTTGAAAAAAATGTTTCAAGCCCTTAACTAATTTAGGAAACCCTGCTGCAAAATTGGCAATGTCAGTATGGCCACTGATACTTTCTTCGTCGCTACAAGTATCCAAAGTGCAGAATTTTGAGTACACCTGAACAGTAGGGTATAACCCAGAAGTCCTAAGGTATTCTCTGTTAGTTTCAGTTTCGTCAACTGCTACAGGTGTATTCATACACTCTACATGATGTTTGTCTCCTAATAAGAGAACCGTTTCTATAATCTCCGAAGATCAGCCTGGAATTTCAGCGATGTGACTCATAACTATTGCGACCGCAGAATTGGCAGTGCATTTTTTGCCTCTACTACATGCAGAAAATGTTAAATGACCTTGATGTAAACTACCACGTAATATGCCTCTTTCTTCGGTAATTTCCTTCATTTTAGAAACTGCGGGAAAAATGGGTTGTTCCTCGTTGTTTGTTTCTACTTGCTGGTCATGGGTTTCATTTGAATTTTGAACAATTGCGCATATCTGCGAAACATGAAAATTCAAATCATTGTAGTCAATTTGAACCTTTTCATACAAATGATTATTTTCAATCAACCACACCAATCTTAACCAAAGTTTTCGTACATCGACCTCGAATTGACGGTAACGTTCTACATTTTCAAAATTTTCTCAGACTATTGCAACTCTAATGCTAGTTATTGGTAGAGGTGATTGTTCGGCCAGTTCCTCCACTTCTAGTGCAAATAATACAGCTTGTACCTTGAAGCCATACTGACCAAAACGACTCCAAGCTTGATCATTTTAAGAAATGATACAATCCTTCATACAAGCCGTGTCTCAAACACTGATAAACTTTGCTTCACATCTGGGATCGGGTCCAAAAACATAGCATTCCAATAAGTTTGTGTGGGTACTTTACCTTTTTTTACTGATAATGAAGCAAACCGATTGCATGTTAAAAACTTGGATGAGTCTTTTAATTCGTCCGACAGTATACATCGCACAAAATTCGTAATCATCAGATTACATGATTGTTATAATATCTTCTTTTGCATGACGTGCGGGTGTATACAGCAAACGAATAAATGGATTTTTTTAAATTCTAAATGCAAACTCGTAGAGTTATTTACTTCTTGTAAAGGAGAAAATGCAGGTTCAATCACACCATTTTCATTTGTTGACGAAGATTTTTCAATAATATAATATCGTATAATATATAATATTCTTCAGAATCTTGAGGGAAATATTGTCATTAAACAAAGCTTCCCATTCATATCCTATTTATAGAATTTTCATTTTTCGTAAATATGACAAAGATCAAGAAGCATGCAATTTTTTACAGGGAAACCTGAAAAATTAATATCCTTTTCTCTAAAACGTTTCTTTTATTTAAAAGAATTTATTCCCCTATCATCTTGAAAAGTGACTCTATTTTCCCTGTTTTGAAAGAATTTTTGACTCTGAAGTCTGTTCTCTGTTGACCGGTGATTGTTCGAAATTGTAAAAAGTTTAAATTGCCAGCCCACGAAATTGTCAATAATGTTAATTTTTCCTTGACAAATTAGGTGAACATCTATATCTTGGTGAAAACAGCATTGAAATAAAACTGGAGGAAGGAGATTGCTACTTTGGAACGGTCTATTATCCTAAAATGCTCGTATATGGTGGCAAAGACACAATACCTACCTGGCTGCATCCTGACAAACCTACCACAAAGTTTCGCGCTTTTATACTATTAGATAACGGACTACATGCGGAGGCAAGTATCCACAAGAATCCACGGGCTCCCATTATGACTCAGCTTGGTCGAATAATCGCTCGAATATGTATACAACATTGCATATATTATTTAGCTGAATCTTTCCAAAAGTATGATGTTACCCTTCGTCATCATGATGCTCGTGACATAAAATTGGGTTCCACCGATTATCCAGACAAAAACCACGCATATATTACAGTGCCAACGGGTACGGGAAGTATTGTCTATCGTTCTCTTTTAAAAAATTCTCACGAACCACTCAGAAGGTTTTCGTAGACCACTATTCTTGCAACTTCACTCTTATTCCGATACTTTTTATCGATGGCTTTAATCGGCCATCTTGAAATGTATGTGTGCAATAAACAAGATTTGTTACGTCGAACTGCATTTTTATTTTGTTGTCAATGATAGAGAAATGGGGAAATTTGTTTTTTTAGACGACTATGCTGGAATTTTGACTCGGTCGTTGTACATCCCCCACATTTGTGCACAGATCTTTTAAAATTGAAGGTCATATTATTATCGATAACTATCATTTAGTGATTGTTAATTTTCTTTTGTTAAAACTCCTTTGGCTTAAACAAACGCATTCTCATCACGCATCTCGTGCTTTGCACTCGATTTTGTCAAAAATACAAACTTTTTTACATTAAATTCTATATTATATTTATCTCTGTACCTCGGTCTGGGACTGCTTGTTCAGATCTTGCAAAATAACATAAAAAATAAAAAATTTTATGATTACTCTGATATTTCTTCCTTATTTTGTTCTAATTCTCATTCCCATAATTCTCATCTTATAAAAAAATTGTTTTTCCAAAAAATTTATTTGTTTTTACTCTCAATGTTATTTTTTACGATTGAAACAAAAATACGCATCCTATCAAAGAATAATCCATAACAAATTTGTAGATCTTTTTTGGCTGAACAACTTTTGTAAATTAATTTTGTTCCTACCTTGTGTTTTCTTCCAAAAATGTAATTTGTGTATTATTAATGTTATGTTTTTCTATTTAAAAAAAAACACGCGTTCTATAAAAAAATAATTAGTAATACATTTGTAGCTCTTTTATGGGTGAACAACTTCAATTTATTAATTTTTTCGTGCCCTGAATGAATCCTAACACATTTGTAGATCTTTTTTGGGTAAAAAACATTAGTCGTTCAATTTTTTTCGCATCTTCCGTCGTTTTTCTAAAATTTTAATTTTTGATGTTTTTTACGGTTAAAATAAAAACCAAGCGTCC
Source organism: Andricus curvator (assembly GCA_932195095.1). Classification (NCBI taxonomy): domain Eukaryota; kingdom Metazoa; phylum Arthropoda; class Insecta; order Hymenoptera; family Cynipidae; genus Andricus; species Andricus curvator. Next base: position 125,430 of record CAKNYM010044153.1, read on the forward strand.
TACAAAAAATCATTAATGACAAATTTGTAGATCTTTTTTGGGTGCAATATTTTTGTTGAATAATTTTTTTTCTTATCTTAAATAGTTTGATCGCAAAATGGAATTCTTGATTTTCTATTTTTTTTTGTGGTTAAGACCAGAACTGTTTGTCAACAACTGTTGCTTAACAAACTCGATATTTCTTTTTGGCCCTTTAAAACGTGTGCTTCAAAACTGCAACGACAGACAGACATAATCGTAAAAAATGTTTTTTTATTCAGGGGCTCTCAAAACGTGAAGATCGAAAAAAATCCGCGATAATCAATTTTCACATAAAACTCATACCTTCTCAATATGATGAAAATATAAAAAATTTGGCTATGTCATTCTGAAGTTCGTTTGTCCTCAAAGATTAAAAAAAGGGGAAATTTCATTTTTAGACCACTATGCTGGAAACTTTCCTTTTATTCAAAATTAACTTCTTGAAATATAGACCTTTATTAACAAATATAATCTGCTACCTAATAGTATTGCTTTTTTTCTATTAGTATGTGAAAAATGATGAAAATGAGAAACTTTCGATTTTTTAGATCATTACGCTCGAATCTTTTCTTTCAGATCGATTGTCTTCGAAAAGGGTCCCAATTGCAGCATATACCATAGAGATGTGAATTAAAAAATAAGATTTTTTATGTCATGGTATTGCTTCTTTGTTATCTTTGGGTAAAAAATTATAAAATTGAGAGAAATTTGGATTTTCAGATCACTATGCAATTGAAGGTTTCGGAAAATACTTAATTACCAAATTAGTCAGATTTGCAAATAATTTACAAGTCCAATCAATCAATAGGGTGTCCAACAGCTTCACTTAAATTTGCATACTTGTATTTCTGGCTCTCTTCGGCAAGTCACACCTGCGGCATGTCACACCTGCGGCAAGTCACACTGCGGCATGTCACACCTGCGGCAAGTCACATCTGAGACATGTCACATCTGCGGCATGTCACATCTGCGGCATGTCACAACTGCGGCATGTCACATCTGCGGCATGTCACAACTGCGGCTTGTCTCATCTGCGGCATGTCACAACTGCGGCATCTCTACCCAGCGGCTTCTCTCCCGCGCGGCATTTCTCACAGTGAAATTGACATTTTTGCGGCATCTCTCGCCAGTGGCAAGACTGCCTGTGGCATCTCTTCCCTCAACAAATTTTTTAAAGTCAAAATGAAAATGACAAAACTGCGGCAAGTCTCCCAGGACTTATTGTTTCCCCGGCGGCATCTCTCATCCGGAAAAAATTTTCAAGTCCATATAAAATGGCAAAACTGCATCAAGCCTCACAGGACTAATTGTCACATCTGCGGCATCTCTCACCCGCGCCAAATCTCCCCAGCGGCATCTCTCATCCGGAAAAAATGTTCAAGTCTACATCAAAGTGGCAAAACTGCGGCAAGTCTCATAGGACTAATTGTCACATCTGCGGCAAGTGTCCCAGGATGGATTGTCACATCTGCGGCCTCTCTCAACAGCGGCATCTCTCCCCCAAGAAAACTTTCTAAGTCATTCTAAAGATGGCAAAAATGCGGCAAGTCTCCCCAGCGGCATCTCTCCCCCAAGAAAATTTTCTAAGACGTTCTAAATATGGCAAAATTGCGGCAAGTCTCCCCAGCGGCATCTCTGCCACAAGAAAGTTTTCTAAGTCGTGGTAAAGATGGCAAAACTGCGGCAAGTCTCTCCAGCGGCATCTCTCCCCCAAGCACATTTTCTGAATAGTTCTAAATATGGCAAAATTGCGGTAAGTCTCCCCAGCGGCATCTCTGCCACAAGAAAATTTTCTAAGTCGTTCTAAAGATTGCAAAACTGCGGCAAGTCTACCCAGCGGCATCTCTCCCCCAAGAAAGTTTTCTAAGTCGTTGTAAAGATGGCAAAACTGCGGCAAGTCTCTCCAGCGGCATCTCTTCCCCAAGCACATTTTCTGAATAGTTCTAAAGATGGCAAAACTGCGGCAAGTCTACCCAGCGGCATCTCTCCCCCAAGAAAATTTTCTAAGTCGTTCTAAAGATGCCAAAACTGCGGCAAGTCAACCCAGCGGCATCTCTCGCCTAAGAACATTCTCTAAGTAGTTCTAGAAATGACCAAACAGCGGCAAGTCTTCCCAAGGGCATCTCTCCCCCAAAAACATTTTATAAGTAGTCCCAAAGAGTGCAAAAATGCGGCAGGTCTCCCCAGCGGCATCCATCGCCCAAGAAAATTTTCTAAGTAGTTCTAAAGATAGAAAAACTGCGGCAAGTCTCTCAAGCGACATCTATCGCCCAAGAAAATTTTCTGGGGGGGAGACTTGCCGCAGTTTTGCCATCTTTAGGACGACGCAGAAAATATTCTTGGGGGAGAGCTGCCGCTGGTTAGAGTTGCCGCACTTTCGCCATCTTTAGAACTACTTAGAAAATGTTCTTGGGTGAGAGATGCCTCTGGAGAGACTTGCCGCAGTTTGGCCATCTTTACACCTACTTACAAAATGTTCTTGGGCGAGAGTTGCCTCTGGGGAGACTTGCCGCACTTTCGCCATCTTTAGGACTACTTATAAAATGTTCTTGGGCGAGAGATGCCGCTCGGACGACTTGCCGCATTTTTTCCATCTTTAGAACTAGTGAGAAAATTTGCATAGGCAAAAGATGCCGCTGGGTAGACTTGCCGCAGTTTTGCCATCTTTAGAACCACTTAGAAAATGTTCTTGGGGGAGACTTGCCGAGGTTTGCCATCTTTAGAACGTCTTAGAAAATTTTCTTAGCCGAGAGATGCCGCTGGGGAGACTTGCCGCAGTTTTGTCATCTTTAGAACTATTCAGAAAATGTTCTTGGGGAAGAAATGCCTCTGGGGGACTTGCCGCAGTTCTGCCATCTTTAGAACTATTCAGAAAATGTTTTTGGGGGAGAGATGCCGCTGGAGAGACTTGCCGCACTTTTGCCATCTTTAGGACTACTTAGAAAATGTTTCGGGGGAGAGATGCCGCTGGTGAGACTTGCCGCATTTTTGCCATCTTTAGAACGACTTAGAAAATTTTCTTGGGGGAGAGATGCCGCACTTTTGCCATCTTTAGAACGACTTAGAAAGTTTTCTTGGGGGAGAGATGCCGCTGGTGAGAGATGCCGCAGATGTGACAATCCATCCTGGGACACTTTCCGCAGATGTGACAATTCGTCCTGTGAGGCTTGCTGCAGTTTTGCCATTTTATATGGACTTGAAAATTTTTTCCGGATGAGAGATGCCGCCGGGGAGACAATAAGTCCTGGGAGACCTGCCGCAGTTTTGCCATTTTCATTTGGACTTAAAAAAATTTGTTGAGGAGAGAAATGCCACAGGGAGGCTTGCCACTAGCGAGAGATGCCGCAAAAATGTCAATTTCACTGTGATAAATGCCGCGCGGGAGAGAAGCCGCTGGGTAGAGATGCCGCAGTTGTGACATGCCGCAGATGAGACAAGCCGCAGTTGTGACATGCCGCAGATGTGACATGCCGCAGATGTGACATGCCTCAGATGTGACTTGCCGCAGGTGTGACATGCCGCAGGTGTGACTTGCCGCAGGTGTGGCATGCCGCAAGTGTGACTTGCCGCAGAGAGACTTGCCGCATGTGAGATGATATGGACCCAAATCAATTCTTAAGAAAGTAACAGACATTCTGAGATGGGGTGAGGATTTCAGCAATGAGTTTAGTAAGAACAAATGAGATCAAATTTAAAATATTTGTGAGCTTTTCGAGTGCAAGATTGAAAAGATTGACAAGCTGGAGTAGCAGCAGGACGTGAAAATAAAGTTTTTGATACTAGCAGATCACAAATTTCAATAAAAGATAAACTATATTATGTTTTACGGCAATTCAATTCTTTTCACCCCAGGCTTCAATTTACACATCAGATAGAAACTAATAATTTTATTTCCTTCTTAAATTTCAATTCTATCAAAACTGATGAAGGTACTATTCACAGAAAAAACATAAGATAAACTTTACATCAATTTTCTAAGAAAGATTCTTTGCAACAAAAATTAACTTCAAAGGATAAACTTTACACAAATATCGGTTAAACTTTCTTTTATTTTTCCATGACAAACACATGTATTTTGAAAGAGGCGAAGTTGGTTGAACAAATCTTTATCGCTCTAAAAAATTTTCTGCAACAAATGTTATTCTTAGTTTTTTCTGTGTTATCACGGATTGGTACAGAAATGATACTTATTCAGGTAGATACGTTAACGTTTTTTCTAATCATCCTATTCAGCATAAAATAGCTATTGTAAAAAATCTTGTACACACATCGTCCATACTATCACATGAATCTTTTTATAAGTCCAATATCAATTTTGTTGAAAATATTTTGTCACTTAATAATTATCCAATAGAATTTGTTCGAACACGCAATAATGATAGAATAAAAGCACTTAAAGATCCTTTACCACAAAAACCAAATTCGCATCTAGATTATAATTTAGATTTCAAACGTATTGTCAATGTGCCATTCCACGGTAGTTTGTCTCTCGAGGTTAAACGAATTTTGAATGATTTTAATATTAAAACAACATTTAGGATTAATTAATATTCTCAACTGGATAAGTTCATAGGATAAGGAAAAGATTCTCTTAATATGTTTTAGCTTACTAATGTAGTACATAAAACTGTTTGCTTAAATTGTTATAAATGTTGTGTAGGCCTTACTGGCAGATTACTTTCTACTTGGACCAAAGAACATTATGATAATTTTAGACACAATTCAAAGAGCCATAAAGTTATTGCAAAACATCAGGTTGAAACTGGTGATCAGTTTGATTTGGAACATGTATTGGTTTTACACCATGAGTTTTTTATTATACAACATGATACTAGATCTACTAGTTTGAGATGCAATGTTTCAGACTATCACACTTATCATTATATCATCATCATCTTTATGATTTCCGTAGTCTTTAATTTCGTATAAATTGATTGTTCTAATGAGAATTTGTTACTTTGACCAAAAAAAAAAATTTTAATTTTAAAGAACCTTAGAATTTGTACTTGTACTACGACACTCTTCTTCTACGCACTGTAAAAACTATGGTTCCATTTTAATTGAGCATCACTTTTTTAGCGTCCTGTTATAATACCAAATCGTCTTGTTTTGATGCCATCGTTCATACTATTTTACTTTGCTAACTTCAGATTGAAAAGTGGTACGTACTAGAGAACTAAAATAATGCACAGGGAGTATTGTTTTAATTGCTTGCAACTTCATGCTTATGAGAATTCTTTACTGTTTAAATTTTCTTCTACTTTTGAAATGTGATAGAGAAAATAGAAAAGGGGAAAAAGGTGGCATTATTTTAACAAGAGGAAACTGGTGAATAAATATGTAATTATTACATACTAATAAATATAATAAATATTAATTATTTATTTGAATATAAGACAACGTTTAAATTGAAAATGATGCATAGAATTAATTTTTTAATTGTAAAAGTTACAAAAGTTTGTAACGTCGTTTTGAATTATTATTCAGTAATGAAAAATTCATATTACAATGATTGAAAAGTAATGAGGTGGATGTTCTTCCAAAGGTCCTTCCTGGTAGCCCAGGTGTTTAAATCACATCTTCCTCGAGGAAGTAGGGTTAAGGGCTGAAATTGGAGATACCCGGATGGCTTTTCACAATAAGTGTATTTGGATATTATTTTTTATTTTTAAAAAGCTATTTAATCACGTAATAAAAGTATGACAAATTTTGTTTAGTCGGTTTTTTTATCTAATTGAATAGCTTCTAGAAAATAAAAAATAATTTACAAATACACTTACATTGAAAAATAGTTATTTTTTAAGTTATTAAAAAAATAAAGTTTCGTCCTATGCAATTGGTACCATTCTTTGGCCTTCGGCGTGCAGACATCTTGGATTTCCCCCACCTAACCTGAAATACCTAATTTAGAAATATAATATTTTTATTATTAAAAAGCTATTCAAATCATAAAAACTTGCGGTGAAAAATAATTTTTGTCTAAATAAAAAAATAAATTATATGTACCTAATTTAGTTAAAACTATAAACAATTATCATTAATTCCTTATAAATGTTTTTTTTTGAAATTATGCTTATTTTGTTAATTAAACTCGGAGCAAATGAACAGAGAAACTCGGAGAAAATAAACAGCGAAATGGCCAAAAAGCTAAAGCTCAAATAAAGCAACATCTAAGGTAACATTTTTGAGTACCTGGTTCAAAAAAACATACACTCTAAATAACATACATAATTTATTATTATATTGGAAATTTAAAAGATATTTTTCGATTTATTTCACTTATGAAAGTTATACAAATCTGTAAATTTAGTGGATTTTAAAGAATTTATTCAAAAGAGGTGAGGTATTTCGTAGGATTCCTAAGATTTTTTTTTTCGAATTAAACGTGAATTCTTATCAATTTATCCTGCATTCTTTTAATTCTTTGGAATTCTTTTAAATTTTCAAAATTCACTTAAATTTTTCTAAATTCACTCACTTCTACTTAAATCGATGGATTTTTTTGAATTTTTTAAAGTTCTTATTTAATTGATCCTGAGGATCAATTGACAATTGAATAATGATAGGAATTGAAATATTTTAAAGTATTTTTTTCAAATTCCTTGGCATTTTTAAGACCTTTAAAATATTTCGAAAGATTTGAAAGGATTTTAAATATTTTTGGTTATTTTAAAAGATTACAAAGAAATTTGTAATGGATTCCAGTAATTTAATGGGATTTCAAAGGACTTGAAATATTTGAGGGTATTGTAAAAGATTCGCAGGCACTTTCAAGAGCTTTAAAAAGTTTCAAGGGACTTCAAAAGATATCAAAGGAATTGAAATAAAATATTTGAAAATTTTTATTAGAGCCGTGCAGTCGTTTATTCGAATTTTTAATACAAATTCAAGAATGCTTGGAACATTGGATTTTTCGAAATAGAAAAAAATTTGACTGTACATCATTTTTTGTACAAAAAAAAGGAGTTATTTTGATTTAGAAATTTTAATAGCTTAAGGAAATCAAACCTGTTTGATGAACATTAAAATTTTTTTCTATTTAAAAAAATCCAACTTTCCAGCCGTGTCTTAATTTATATTACAAATTCGAATAAACGACAACACACCTCTAATTTGTATAGTCACTTTTATAGAAAGATCATTAACGAATATCTTCATCTTTGGCAACAGCTAATTTCGATAATTTTTTTTTCTGCATATTAGCTTTTTTTGGAATCAGCTAAAGAAATTTGAGCAAACTGTCGCATTCTATTCTGAAAATATAAGTGAAAAGTGTAGGCCAAAACTTCCTTCCCATGTTCTGCACAAGAAAAGTAAAACTTGAGTTTAGACAAATCTGGAGGGCTCCTGCAAGCAATAAAAACAATATATACAGGTAGTAAAGCGAGCGTAAGGGTAAACGGGAAACTGAGTGACTGGTTCGATATTACGCAAGGCATGAAACAAGGATGCGTTATGTCCTCGTGGCTATTTATCATATTCATGGATAAGTGTCTAAGAACTGCACTCTTCGACGAAGAAGGTGTAGATCTCCAAACAGTTAAGGTACGTGGGTTAGCTTTCGCAGATGACAAGATTGTTATGGCAGAATCAGTCGAGGACTTGCAAAGAATGTTGAATAAACTCCATACAACCATGAAGGACATGGGACTCAAAATTAACGTAAATAAAACAAAAATCATGGTGTTTGAGGGAAAGAGTGAGAAAACAATGTGCAACATTGTCCTAAATGATGAGAGATTAGAACAAGTTGACAAGTACGTATATCTAGGTAGTCTATTCACTAGCGACGGAAAAATAGATGGGGAGTTAGATAGGCGCATAAATAAGGGTAAACAGGTTATCGGTAGAGCAGGGTCCATCCTAACAAATAAAAACATATCAAAAAAAACTAAAATGGCCATACACAATTCTATATTCGTACCGACTGTACTATACGGTAGCGAGACATGGACCTGTCAAGAAAAGGACAGGAGTAAAATTAACGCGATCGGCATGAAACCTCTGCGCATAATATGCGGGAAAACACTAATGGACAAAGTCCGAAACGAGACAATCCTCAAAGAATGTGGTGCAAAAGAGACAATAGTTGACACATGGGAAAGAAATCAGTTAAGATGGTTCGGACATCTTGAAAGAATGAAAGATGAACGACTGACAAAACAAGTGTATAAAGGTAAAGTAAATGGCAGAATGCCCAGAGGTAGACCGCCGAAAGAATGGTGAGAATCTGTAAATGAGACATTAATCCGTAGAGACATAAGAAGCAATAGAAACACAAGAGCTTGCATGAAAAAATGCATGGACGTGAAGGAAGCTAGAGTAGTATGCCAGGACAGAAAAGTGTGGCGACAAATAGTTTGTAAACACAGTGACAGTAGAATGAATGACGCCTGAAACAAAGATCTTGGATACTAATGGGCCCAAGTGGAGAACCATACATAACAATTTTGTGAGGCTCTTCACTTGGGGTGATCGCTAGAGAGATTGATCAGCAACCTGGGTCGGAGCAGTGTTGCGGAGTAAACGTGTCATTTAAATAAATAACACGAGAATTCCAGATCAATCTAAAATATATATACCTAACACTTATATACCTATCCACCTCATACCTATATTCCTACCTACCTTATACCTATATACCCATATGCACACTACTATTCTCCAACCGAGCAAGTCACGCCTACCCCGAAAGGGAAATGGCTTAATGGTATAATAATATAATTCAAGACTAAGTCAAAAACATGACTTTGCTTGCAATGCAGAGAAAACGAGATTTCGATTGATTTTATAAAATCAAAGAGTTCAAAATTCGGGTACTGGAGATTGTTATTTTGATCTAAAGTGATTAATTTTGCCACTGCATGATTAGCTTGGATTTGACCTACACTTTCGTCGCTTGCAGAATAAAAAAATTCGGATTTGCAATCAACGCAGTTCCTCTTTTAATTTTTGACACACTTGACCTGTAATGTCCCGTGCAGAAATTTCCCCATCTTTCCCTATTTGAAGTTGGTTTCTGATGGGGCCCCCACCAGAATATCTAGTCTAGAAAAAACTGATGGGGGCCCTGTCAGGTTCTAGAGAAGAATTCCATGGTTCGTGTTGGTATGGCGAATCTATCTGCATCTAATGGGGCCCCGACCCGAGAATTCCTACAATCTTATATTGCCTAAAATGCACATATGTGTCAGCTAAAGTTAAAGAGGTTATGTCAAATACGGCTGTCCAGTGCTTTACCAGATCTTTCAAGTTTTGTATTTTTTAGTTGTCAATGTAATTTTGTTTGTGTTTTACAATTATTCTTCTCCACGATGGAAGCGAAAGGCGCCTGCAACAGCAGGGACGGCTTCAGAGCAAAAAGTTCCGCCTAATGAAAAAAGTCAAACGAGAAGATGATGATCAGAGTGAGGTTATTTAAAATCAGAATTGGCTTTTTTTACGCGTGACTTGATTTATTTACGTTTACAAGTTTTTCTATAATTTATATAATAATACATTATTAATAATATCAAATCATTAATAAAATACTCGTAAATTAAATTATAATGCAGAATATTATTCACCCCAATAATTTAAACCAAACACAGGGGCCCTGTAGGTGCCCTGCAGGGGCCCTTCTCCTAAATGGGGTTGTAGGCGGGCGACCCCCACTAGAACCCTACTAGAAAATCTAGTAGGGCCCCTATGGCCATAGCGTTACGTTCTAGATGGGGGCCCGACTAGTTTTCCTCACTAGAGCCCGATTAGGGATAGGGAAAACTCGTCGGAGCCCCACTAGAGCCCTATCGAAATTTCTGCACGGGGTAATACATGAAACAAGGATTGTGAAAATGGTCGGTGGAGTTTTCTATTACTGTTTTTATGTTTATCGCATTAATTATGCCGATGTGTATCGCTGCGGGGTGCAAATCAAGTTATAAAAGTGAACTCGGAGAACCCGAAGATCCCGAATATGAAAAAAATTAATTTTTCCGTCGTTTCGAAAGACCCAGCTATTAAAGCTTTATGGCAAAAAGCTTTAATTCTGAACAATTTTACCGTGAAAGCTGGCCAGTTCGTTTATAGTAAACATTTTTTAAAGGAAGACATTCTCCACGAGAAAATCCTAAAAGGACCCGATGGCACTAGTTCGTTGGAGGTAAATAATTATATATTTACTGCAAAATCGAAATCAAAATTTACAAATAAAACGAAAGTAAATTCTTTTTTTTTATTCAATAAACTGTATTATTAGGTATTTTCACTTACTACTCGTTTCAAAAAAATTCGGTTTGTTTTCCCGCCAGCAAGTGCAACAACAAACACAATTTAATCATATTTTTAGTAATTTTCAAAATAAAAAATATGTACCAAGTTAATCTAGTCAATGTCTTATTTGAGTAGGATACAAAAGAGTGACGTTAATTTCAGGATTAAATTAGAAGGCTACAAAATGTATGATAATAACCTCAATTTTTCTTCTTTAACAATTCATGCGACCAAAATCTTAAATTAATGTTTCTTTTTTTAAACGAGTAGTAAGTTAAAATACCTAATAAATACAGTTTATTGAATAAAAAAGAATTTAATTTTGTTTTATCTTTAAATTTTGATTTCAGTTTTACAGTAAATACATAATCACTTACCTTTCTCAAAATAGTGCCATTGGGTCCTTTAAGGATTTTCTCGTGGAGAATGTCTTCTTTTAAAAAATGTTTACTGTGAACGAACTGGCTAGCTTTCACCGTAAAATTTTTCCGAATTAAAGCTTTTTGCCATATAGCATTCATAGCTAGGTCTTCTGGAACGACGAAAATATTTATTTTTTCATATTCAGGTTCTCTGAGTTCACTTTTGTAACCTGATTCGCACTCCGGATCGATACACTTAGGCATAATTAATGTGATAAATAAACATAAAAAAAACCAGTAGAAAACTCCACGGGACCATTTTCACAATAATTGTATAACGAAACCGTATTATTGTTACATTTTTTAGAGTTTGTACCGACTCTACAAGACGAAAGCCATATAACCGTCAAAACAACACGAACGAAGTTACAGTGACAGTTCACGGACGTTTGACGTTCCCATGTGCTACGTCACGTCACTGAAATTTGATTCTCACTTCAGTCCTGTTTTGATCCAAAAAAGTTGTACTGAATCGTCGTTTAGCGGCATCAAAATAAAGTGGCATTAGAATGGAGCCACCTGAGACTATATTTTTGGAGGACTGTTTCAATACCGAAAACTAACCTCGAAATGATACTTTTTTTTACAGTGCGTCTCTGTCACTACATGTTCTTACTTTCTTTCACTCGATGTTAACGTTCCATATGGATTTAAACGCTCGTTCTGTCTCCTCTTTCAAATTAAAAATTCAATTTTTTGTGACACCATTTTTAATGTGTCTGTTTTTGCTTCTTTATTAATGGATTTCACTACCTTTTAACATGATCAAATTTGAAATAACATCTACAGATTGTTTTTCACATAACTAACTTGAGATGAGAATTGTTTAAGAACATGACTTCTTTTATATCGACATATTGGCTTTTCCAATTTTTTATTCTGAGGACTTCTTTTAGACATTGAATTTCTTTTCCTGAAGAGGAGAGCATTTGAATATCGAAACGTTGACAATATAATGAAGGATATTTTTAACAACATCATCGAGGTCTTTTTATCTGGTTTGAAGAATGTCATATTTTACTTTTCATTTTATTTATAATTAATACGAGCGAATCAATTTCTTACAACTGGTAGTAATAATTCCTTTCTAAAAAAAACTCTACAGTGGGCTTGGCTTGACTAAAGAATTTTTAAATAGAAATCCTAGCTTACTGGTAACTAAGGCAGATGAAGGTAATATCACAGTTATTATGAATAGAATAAATCACAATATACAACTGATATTTATGGACAGAGACAATTTTATTGAGGTGTATTTGGATCCTGTTATAAGATTACCCAGCTGAAAATTCCTGTACAGAAACCGTCAAGATTACCTGTGCAGGATCGTGTCCAGAAACATGTCCAGGATCCTCCGAGGTTCCTGTACAGGAATTTTCAGCTGGGGACAAAAGGGTGCGTATAAGAAACTTTATGACCGGTTGGATAAGTGTTGTTTGGGTACAAAATTCTTTATTAATAACATCAACACTCCAAGTACAAACGTGGATTTTGCCTATGGAATTTTGAAAGTACACAAAGAAGGTTTTCCGCTTCGTGCATGATTTTTTTCAATTATTAATACGGCCACTAGAAGACTCAAAGAGTTCATGACTTTCAAATTGTAATTTTTTTATGTCTTACGATCCACATGAAATTAAATAAAAATTGAGCCAAAAACATTTTTCCAACTCAGAATTTATTAATTAAAAAATTTCTTTCTCCATCCTTTACATACGTTTCGGTACAATTGCGTACCTTTTTTAAAAGGTTTTCAAAACCTAAATACAATCATATTTCAAATTAGCAATATTAAACAGAAAAATTGAAAATAAAAGGAATAATTTCATAAATTAATGTAAATTCGTATCTGAGATAAGATCAATTTCGAAGAGTAAAACAAACATCGAAAAGGAACATGGAAACCAATATCAATTTTGAAGAATTCAAGTCAAAATTTGAGACAAAAATTTAGAAAACATTACAACTGTTATAGAAGTCTCAAAAAACCTAAAGAGACTTCACTCACTGCAAAAACTACATCTTAAAATACAGAAAAAGAGATCTTTTTAATGGTTAGGAAGGACGAACAGAACTTCACAATATGGAGATACAATAAGACAGTATACGTAATGAGCGTTTACATAGAAGAGTTTTCATTGAAACTACTGATTAGGAAACGCGCGAAACTGAATTTAAATTTAAATGTAAGAAGAAAATTATTTCAAGTAAAAAGAATTTGTGACATTTTAAAATACTTTGATAAATTTTATTATTGTTTAGAATTTCAGTATATAAGTTAACGGAAATATTGCGAAATTTTGTTATAAAAATGGGCTCAATAATACGCCGTTGATAAGCATTTTTTTCAGTAGCTAATATTTTAATATTTTTAAAACGAAAATCAAAATAATGACTAAAATTCCATGAATATTGTGACAAACCCGTGTTAAAATTCCCAACTTCACAATCTCCTTAGTTACTTATTAAGTTACTTATCAACGACGCATTGTTGAGATCATTTTTTTTTTTTAATTTCGCAATATTTCTGTTAACTTGAATACTGAAATTCTAAACATTAATAAAATTTATCAAAGTATTTTAAAATAATGTCACATTTTTTTAGTTGAAATAATTTGTTCTCAAATTTAAATTTAAATTCAGATTCGCGCCTTTCCTCATCAGTGGTTTCAATGAAAACTCGTCTATGTCAACGCTTATTACGTATCCTGCCTTATTGTATCTCCATATTATGGAGATACAATAAGACAGTATACATAATAGTATTAACAAAATTAGATGAACTTTCAACTAAAATAGATAAATTTTTAACAAAAAATAGAAATAGAAAATAAAATAAACTTTCAAACGAAGTAGTTAAATTTTCAATCAAACAAATACATTTTCTAGCAAAAAGATGCAAGGTCTATAAACAAATATCGGCGAAAAATTTAGTTAAATTTTTAAATTAAAAAATTAATTTTCAATAAAAAAAAAAATAATTTTTAACCACAGAAATGAATTTTCATCCAAAATATTAACTTTCTACCAAAAGAATAATTTTTAACAAAATACATGAATTATCAACAAAATTTTTCAATTTTTAATGGAACTTTCAACCTAATAGTAGAATTTTCAACGAAAAAGGTGAATTAGTCACCAAGGAGATTAATTTTCTACCACAAAAAATAAAGTTTCAACAAAAAAAAAAAGAAATTTTATTCAAATAGTTGAATTTTCAACTGAGGAAGATTGTTATTCAACCAAACATGAAATAGTTAAATTTTTAGTTAAAAAAAGTAATTTTCAATTTTAAAAACTAATTTTGAAGGCAAACAAATGAATTTTGAACCAAAAAGATTATTTTTCTACCAAAAAGAAACAAAGTTTCAACAAAATACAGAATTTTTTAACCAAATAGTTGAATTTTCAACTGAAGATGATATATGTTCAACCAAACATGGGATAGTTAAATTTTTAGTTTGACAAATAATTTAAAAAAAAATGTGAACAAAATAGATAAATTTTTAACAACAAAAAAAGATTTTTAAACTAAAATGAAATATCATCAACCAAAAAAAAAAAAAAATTAACCGTTTGTGCTAAATTTCATCATGAACATAAATGTTACATTTTTTTTTACTTTCGAACTTTAAAAATAAAATTTTGATAAAAAAACAAAATAATTTCATACATTTATGTGAATATGTCCAGAAAATACAATAAGTGGAGCTTTATAGTAAAAATTATAGAAATATATAGTAGTAATTTATATAGAAATACCTTGAAAATGTATTTTTTATGTTTTTCAAATATCAAAAAATACATTGAAAATACGGTACCAGATTATTACACACGCGAGATCATATTTTATAACTGAAAAAAATAATTTGCCAATTTTAAAGAATTGTAGCTGGAAAAAATTGTTTCATTCATATTGAATTTCCTCGAATTTTTTCACTTTAATAAGAAAACTTCTGTAAATCATATGCAACCTTCTCAAATCATATAAGATTTTCTGTAAAATCCATAACAAAATATTTGAAACTAAACCTAGTTTTTTCCTAAAAAAAAGGACAATTACAGGCCTCACAGTCCCTATGGGATAAAATATAGGGACCAAAGGGTACTTTTTGTCACGCCCATAGGGTACTTTTTTCGTGCACAAAGGGTAACAAATTCAGGATAAATTCGTAATACTTCAAAACAATTCAAGTTAAATTCCAAAGAATTCAAATGAAGAAAAATTTTATTAATAAGAAAAATTCCATTGATTTCCGTAAAATTGGAATGAATTTAGAAGAATTTAAGGTAAAAAGAAGAATTCGATGAAATTCATAAAAATTCACGGTGAGGTTAAAATAATTTAGGACCAATTAAATAAAAACTTTTAAAAATTCGAAAAAATTAATTGAATTAAATAGAATTGAGGACATTAGAAGAATTCAAGTAAATTACAAAATTCAAGAGAATTCCACGAAATTTAAATAAATTAAAGGTGAATTCCAAACAAAAAATTCAAATGTCTTCAAATCTTTGAAACCCTACTAATTTTCAACCAAAGAAGTGACTTATGACTACAAAACAATTCAAGTTAAGAGTCAAATGAATTGGAAACAAATTGAAAAATTGAAGAAATTCCATTGATTACAATAAAATTTAAAGAAATTTAAGGGAAATAAGAAGAGTTCGACGAAATTCATAAAAAAATCAAGCTTAATTTAAAAAACAATCAAGTGACTTAAAAACATTTAAAAAATATGAAAAAAAGATCATTGAATTGAATAAGTTTGAAATGAGTTTAGAAAAATTAAAGAGAATTTGATGAAATGCCTAAGAATTTAAGGTGAATTTTAAAAACTTCAAGATGAATAAAACAAAAACTTTTGAAATTGTGGGAATTTAGAAGAACTCAAAAAGGATTTTTGAAAAATCAGTATAAATTAATACGAATTCAGGTCGAATTCCAAATAAATTGCAAAACATATTTGAAAATCTCTTGAAATCTTTGTAACTCTGCCAATAGCGATCACATCTTTGTGTCTTTTGACGTTGTCGCCATGTAGTTGAATATTCCGATGAGTAATGTATTTATCATATTTTGATACATTTTTGTGAAAAAAAAAATAAATATATAAAAATATTATTGTTATGAATTTTTTTTAAATCATATGGCAAGTTCACCTGATATTATATCTTTGTGTCTTTTGACGTTGTCGCCATGTAGTTGAATATTCCGATGAGTAATGTATTTATCATATTTTGATACATTTTTGTGAAAAAAAAAATATATTATTGTTATGAATTTTTTTTTAAATCATATGGCAAGTTCACCTGATATTTGAAATTTTGAGACTTGTTCGTACTATAGGGTACAGGTAGAATCTAGGGAAAAAAATTCTAAAAATATCTTGAAAATTTAGCAAAAATCAAAGAACTTTACGAGAAAAAAAAATTGATGTTAATATTATAAAAATTCAGAAAAATTATCGACAACTGAAAAAAGCATGTAGTTAATACTATTCTGAAATGTCAAAATAAAATTTTCAGATTTTTTAAAATTGTAATTAATTTGATCAAATATTAATTAAACATTAGTAAATGCACGCGCGTGAAGCGCGCCTTTAGGTCTTTAGGTTTTCATTTCCTATCATTAGAAATTAAAAAAATGTTATCATCCACTATTAAACAAATTTTTAAATCCTTAGGCTTTCAAAAATGTTCAAAACAATGATTAATAACAGAAAATCTTGAATACAGAGCCAAAATAAACAGGAATTAGACTTATATCAGTAAAAAATAAGAAATTTTAAGCTAAAATTTTGAAAAAAAAAAACAATTTTAAAATTGAACAATTTCAGATTAGAAATTTGAAAATTCGATCATTTAAAATTCAAAGGAATTGAAATTGTATTATTTCTGATTAGAAGCGTTTACAATGAATTAATTAAAAAATGATAACGTTCAAACTATTATCATTTTCCATTCCCAGCCATTAATATTCGTCAATTTTAAATTGAAAACTAAATTAAATATTTCAAAATTCAAAGTAAAAGCTTTCAAAATTCTAGAATTCCACATTATTTCACATACAGTACATTATAATTTAACATTAAAATTGATAAGAGAAATTTTTCTAAGATCGATAAATAAACTAACTTACAAAATGGGACGATTTTCAATTATAAACCGTTAAAATTAAATTATTCTTTAAAGCATTTATTATAAAGTAATTTGAAATAAGAAACATTCAAAATGAAATAATTTCTGTTAGGGAACAAAATTTCGAACAAAACTTTCAACATTTTTATTTCAAATCGTTCAATTTTTAACACTTCATTTAAAATTATTATTAATTCTTTAAAATTTTCAATCAAGTATTTAAAAATGTCAACGGATTCATTTGTTAATATCCCCAACAACAAATCGGACAGGTTTGAGGTATTATCTTGAAAATTAAAAATCAAGAAAAAGATCGCTATGATTTCAATTTTTGAAATTGCATCCTTTAATACTGTCTTATTGAAAAAAAGACGTATTTTTTTTGGAAACTTCACAAAACGTTAATATACACGTGATAGAAACTTGAAAGATAAATTATATAATTTCAATTTTTTGCTTTTTTTGTTTTAATACGGAGACAAGGGTAAACTAAATATTTAACGGAAATGAGGAAGAAATTTTGCTGTTACACGTTAAAATAAATTTTTTTCCTGCTAACGTACTCAAAATGTTTGCGGATCGTTGAGAATCTAGTTCAAAATGAGAGCTTTCTCTTGAATGATCGGTCTAGACACTTTGTATCTCACTTGCTTAAACCATTCGAAGACAGCAGCATCCAAAAGCATATCAATATTTTGCAACTATGTATGCATAAGCGAAAAACCTCGCAAAACACTTCAAGTGGGAAGCACACACTTTTGCGCAGCGCATAATGCATGACGCAGTAGGATATTTCATAACCAGTCTACGGAAAATACAGTTTTCACAATTCTCACCTCAACACTTGACAGTTTAAGGTTACGAAACGCTGCAGTGGGACTCCGATGCTTGAAGTCGATCGGACCTCTCTTTCTACCATGTGAAATAGACAACGAGGTGCGCTCAAATTTGAAACGATCAAATTCGAAACCTGTTTTTTATATTCATTTTTACATATATATCACTTATATATTTACAACACATATATATATTGTAACCATGTGAATTTCACCAATTATGTAAATAACTAGGTTAACTTAGTGTAGAGGAACTACCACTACTTTAATTACAGATATGAGATAAAAGGGACTCTATGGAGAAAGTACAAGTTAAGTTTCTTCTCTTTATATAAAGGTTTATTCAAAAAAAGACCTACTCTACTGCTGATAATACATGAAAATAACCCTAAACTCTATCTATCTTAATTTCTATTTCGCAAAATCACTCATTCCATATTTAATCGTCTTAACTTATGAATTACTTTTCGAAAACGATCCTTTTCTCTTATTTTCATATACATTATCTTAAAATTACATCATATAGGATTAATGTTCTTCATAAAACGCTACGTCTTTATTTTTGCTTTCTAATTTATTTACTTTATCGATTAGTCAATCATAATTCTTCTTTACTTTTATTATATTTATAACCACAAAATAATACTCTTATTAATTTCAATACATCAAATTTCTTAATAAAATATAGAATCTCAGTATAACTGGTAAAACTTATCTCTCTTCTAATATAACTATGTAAGCTTCTATCTTTGGAAATAGGGTCAATGACCTCACCTTACAATTCTATGGTTTCTTCAAAATCGTCCTTACAAAGGAAATAGGTACTACTGATGTACACTAATATTACGTAAGATATACCTGTCTCAGTGATTATTACTTTAATCTTAATTTCTATTTCATGAGTCCAGGTAATTATCATTTTATACTTTAATTCTTCGATCTAAATCACGTGTCAAAACATTCACTTCAATCTGTTAGGCAGGTAAAAGGACCCAGTGCCAAAATACATTTATATTTAAAGTAACCTGAGCGGAGAAATCCTCGGACTACAGGTGCATGCTACCTCTTGGGGTAAAGATAGATAGTGAATCTCAAATAGGAAGAGCGAGAACCCTTCAGGGTACGTGCGAAATACAAAATTCTCAAGAAGGACCTTTTCTCAGGCCTAAATTTATAGATTTACGAGAATATTTCCTACTCTCTAGAATTATGGCTTAAGCCGCTTTCTTGACAGGATTAGGGAGTGCAACTACCGTCCTCTCATAAGAAGCTAAACCTTAATAATAGAAATTTAAATTGAATTGTTCAAATTCTTGGCCCCGAGTACAAGATGCAATCTTGCTCAGAATGTCAGGAGTAACAATGCAATCTATTAGGTTAGTATTCTACGAAATATTGGGGCATCAGCCAAGCCAATTAGTATTCAAATATTTAACTCTCAAATATATCGCGCTATCAGAAAAACCCGTGAAAAGAGTTGAAAATCTCCAGAAGAAATCACGCTCAGTCTCTAAAAAGAATAGTCCTTTCTCGAACAGGGTTAGAAGATGCAATCTTCGTCCTCTTCCAAAGGTATTCCCTCTTTTTGGAAAGGACTTGTAAAATTAGAGTTTTTACTTCTAAAGTCACAAGACCTTCCACACTTGGAGAGAGGTATAGAGCTAGTTGAGGGAAATGCAATTTCCCGCTACCCCTAAGGTACTCTCCAAGAGACTTTCCGAGTTACTTCGCAAGACCCCGACTCCCCGTTTTCAGTCGCGCGGCTCTTTTTATGGGCCGCGCCCTTCTCTCTGACCCCGCTTTGTGTAAGAGGGCCTGTAGTGGGAGGCGATGGATTCTGCGCTCTTTCTCTAATCCCAAATGATGCAACTTCCCGGGGCATCTTCGCGAGAGTAAAATGTTTTGCCTAAGCTAAGGCTTCAAAGACTGTAACGCACAGGTTAC